>SOPF01028834.1:0-51243 GCA_012979155.1 Hypericum perforatum | reverse complement strand
TCCTAACCGCACAAGATCGCTAGTTCCATGATTCTTCACTTCCTAACCAGCTGATCGCCTGTAACTAGTCGATATAAAAAATGATCGGAGGACGAACCTCCACTCGCCTTCTTCGTAGGGAGAGTAATCAATGTCCTCTTTCCTGACGCAATTAAACATCAAAGCCGCAAAGGACGCGAATATCCCTGCAATTATCATCATAATCAGTTAATCACTACTCTCAGTTAACTCATTATTAACCAAAAAACTATATGGAATTACTAAATAAAAAAAGGCAATTCTAGAAAACCCTAAGGAAAGGGGGGAAAATAGCAGACCGGGGAGGTAGTGGACGAAGGAGACAGCGACGGAGCTACAGACGACGGCGTCGATCCAGAACCACCAACCGGCACCGAAAACCGCTCCCGCCAAACCCGGCCCGAAGATCGCCCACATCTCCGGCACGTCCATCCCGTCTTCTCCTCTGTTATCTTCCCTCCCGGCTGATATTTATTTTGTTTAGAATTATATAATCGCCGGAGGATTTGTTGGATGCCAAGTCGTATTGAGTTTTTGCTCTGCGGTGTTCCCTTTCCTTTCTTCTATCTAGTCCACCTTTTCTCTTTTCCGGGTTCTCTTTTGTTTTTATTTTACAATAATGTATTTTACAAAAAACAATTTAGATAGAAATCTAGGGGTTAAGAATTAAGATGCCCACTAAAATTTATTAGCCGCATGATGTAGCATCATTTTTAGTACCTCAAAAAAATTAATCCTTTAATAATGAATGTGTCACCTAAGTTTCTTATATGAAGGTATGTTGTATTTGTATCGTGTAATTCTGATCAAGCAAACCTTGTGATTATATTGGCATACCGATAATTATGCTATTAGAGAAGTGCAAACAACTAATTCCTTTGGCAAAGCTATATAACGTGTATTAAATTTGGGTGATGGGTATGTTTACGATTACAAGTGTCTCGCGTTTTATAGGAATTACATTATCAATTACCTAATTATGAATGTAGCCGCTATAAACATCAAAAAGTAGAAGTCCGTACATCACCATAGTAAAAGAAAAAAAAATTTCTTTCTTTCTGATGATAAATACATCAACAAAATCAAGAAAAGTTTGAAAAGAAGTTGTCATAAACATTTTTTTTAATCCCATTTTAATACATATTCTATTATAAGATGCCAAAAATCGAACTTTAGACTTCCCAAACCCCTCCCCACCCTTGTGCCGCTGGAACAAAAGTCACTCGGCAAATTGTCATAAACATGATTATAAGATTAGTGAAAAATCACGTGACAGAAGAAAAAATTAGACGAATCATTTTTTATTTATTTATGATAAGTAAGCGGTGAAACATGAAGTTAAATTGACCATTCACTAATTGTAAACATGTTATTGAATTTTTTTTTTCATAAGTAATTGCGTGATTTTTTTTTTTTGCTCTCTCCTCTCCTCTCAAATGCGCACAAATTGTAGGGGGGGCATGACCGTTGAAAATAAATAAAAGGACACGTGAATTTTGGTATATAAAAAAAAAAGAGAGAGAATTTTGGTGTAAACGGACCGTTCTTTCTTGCCTGCAAAAAACGCCCCTCTCTATGCCAAAGCGAATAGAAACCGACACCAGCAAAAGCGGAAAATAAAACAAAGAAAAACAAGAAAACAAAGTTTAAACCGAAAATAAATTCAAAAGGAGATTAGATTTAAAAAAAAAATAGAGTACCAAAACCGCTCTTGAAAACGGATCTCCAAGCACGCGAAAGGTTTCCGAAACCCTAAAATCCCAAACACCTTCTCAAAAAAGAAATCCCAAACACGAAGTCCAATTTCCCGCTTTCTTTTACTCCCACTCTCTTCCCGCCTTCGCTGGAGTTGCTCGGGTTGTGGTTGACATTTGGGGAAATTAGGGTTAACAGATTATTACCTTTTCAGTTTGAAATTTGAATTTGAGTTAGGGTTGGGGAGCGGGCTTCCGATGGGATTCCGTTTTGGAGGGGGAAGATGACCGGAGGGCGATGCCAGCGACAGAGTAAGATGATGTGTAGGGGTTCAGAGGGAGGCGGCACCGATGAGAGGTCAAGATGCCCAAGCTCGGACTATGTCCAAACTAAAAGTGCGGGAGAGCAGATGACCATTGATGTCTTCAGCCAGGCGCGTAAAGCGCTATCTGAACGCTGTCCATTCGATGTTCCCGAGGAGGGGGCAGGTACTAGTGGTAATTCGAGTGTTTGTACTCTCCCGAGTGGATTGGCTAGTTTGTTGAAGCATTCGGATAGTAGGAAGAAGCACAAAAAGTCTCACTCGAGCACGAAGAAAAAGAAGTCTTCCCATGCGAGCGAGAGGTCCAAGGGAAAGAGCATTTGGGTTGAGACCGAGGATTATTTTAGGGACCTAACGTTGCCGGATATTGATGCTTTGTTCGGAGTCTCCACTTCACCTAGGTTGTTAGTTGGTAGTGAGAACTTTTTGATTCCTTGCATAGGTGTTGAGGGGAAGCAAGCAGAGGACACTGTGGATCTTGTGGAGGATGCTGATGATATTCAGTCTGTAGAAATTGGAAAGGAGGCTACCCAATGCAACAGGAAAGAAGAAAATGAGGCATCTCTTGCTGATTCTGGTGGTGGTGTTGAGTGGCTTGCGGGGTGTAGGAACAGGATTGTGTTGACTTCGGAGCGGCCTTCGAAGAAAAGGAAGTTGCTAGATCTTGAAGCGGGCTTTGAGAAGGTCTTGGTTGGTGCTCCCTGTGAAGGGAACCTTCTGTGTGACTTTTGTTGCAGAGGTGAGTTAGGTGGTGATTTGAATCAGCTGATTGTCTGCACCTCCTGCAAGGTTGCTGTGCACCGCCAGTGTTATGGTGTGCATGGGGTTGTAGATGTTAGCTCTTGGCTATGCTCTTGGTGTATGCAGAATATGGGTGACGGCACTTTAGATGAACATCCATGCGTGTTGTGCCCAAAGAAAGGTGGTGCCTTGAAGCCACTTAGTAGAGAGAACGGAAAATCAGCGGCGGAGTTTGCTCACTTGTTTTGTTCGCTGTGGATGCCGGAGGTCTATATTGAGGACTTAAGGAATATGGAACCCATTGTGAATGCTGGTGGTATTAGGGAAACCAAGAAAAGGCCGCTCTGTAGTCTATGCAGAGTAAAATGTGGTGCTTGTATCCAGTGCAGTCATGGTATGCTCCATTTCACTGGGTTATTATTATCTAATATAGTTTCCTTTAGCTCACGTTATAATTGCATTGTTTTTGGAGTTATTAATGGAATTGGTTGTTCGTACTTAGCAACGGGAAAACTGACAAGGTTACATAAATATTAATTCTTGAAGATGAATTTCAGGGCTTAAGCTATTCAAGGTTCAGGAGATGCATAATTATGAATCTTTACCTGAGCTGTTTGTACTTTCTTGACAATTGTGTGTTCCGTGGATCATGATGTAAAGAGCTTCTATGCTCGAAACTTCTTCATGAAGGTCGATACTGATGTATAACACCCAAGCTTAACATTAGAAGGTGGTGGTAGGTGTTGTCTGCTAAGCATTTCCCTTGTCGTCTGTTAACAGTTATAAGCTGGTGGTAGGCGCTGTTTGTTCACAATTAAAAGCCGGTGGTGGTAGGTGCTGTCTGTTGCTACTAGAAACTTCCTAGTTCTTAATCAGCTAGTTTCTGGTTGGGCTTGTTTGATTTCCCTGGTTCACCAATATTGGAACATTATTCTCATGCTACATTAGTTCTCGTGGGTGGTGGCCTGTGGTCTCTTTTTAACGATGCTTTATGTCATGAAGTTTATTTGAGTGTCACTATTAGTAGAGTGACTTTCGGTAGCTACTGTTTTACCATCAATCTACCGACTGTAGCAACGTTTGAGGCTAGCATGTCATGAAGTTCTGTAAAAGTAACAGTTCAAATGAACAAGAAGAAATGAACTCTACCATGTCTACAAGGTGGAGTGCCTGCCCATGAATTTTTCCTCTCTTTCAAAAGGCTCGTGTCCAGGATCAGTTTCTTAGTGCTGCGAATTGATTTTTTTAATGCTCTTACACGTACTTAATGGTTTGACCAATCATCGCGCTATTTGTTGCTGAATGTTTCGAGTTTCTTCTCCTATTTTTTCAGCATTTTTATTTGGCATTCCACTTTGGCAATGTAATTGATGAGTTCGGAGCAAGTCATTAATTGGGATAGTGTAATTTGTGCCTCCCTTTAATGACTGTTTGCCTTTTCTGTGCATTTAGGATCTTGCAGAGCTACTTTTCATCCCAACTGTGCAAGGGAAGGAAGTCTCAAGATGGAGGTCTGGGGAAAATATGGATGCAACAACGTAAGCTTTAACTCTGTTTCTCTTTTTCTTTCTTTATTGTCTCATCCTTGTTAATTCTGCACCTTTTTGATGATTATGATGTGAGGATGGTGTTCTGGTAATTGTTTCAGACTTAGTGATGGGGATTGCTTATTCTTTTTCTTCGTCAATTGCTATGGTCCATTAAGTTGTTGGACCTTTTGCAGCTATAGTTTCTAATATATTCTATGGCTTGCTGTTGGCTATGGTGCAGGTTGAGTTACGTGCATTTTGCTCAAAACATTCAGATAACCTGGATGGAGGTGACAACGCTCGGCTAGGAGATCCACTTGCAGTCACTGGTTCTGGTCCACCTATTGCAAATGGTAGCCAGATTGGGGAAAAAATTACTACTGGAGAAGCTTTTGTCATTAGTTCCAATGACTCTGGTAAAATTCAGTCGCAGGAAGTAGATTTTACAGACTCTGCATCTGATGCCGTTCTTGAGTTAGACGGCAGTGATGTTGACCAACTTGGGATTAAGGCAACATCTGAAAGAAGTGACCCTGAAGATGCTAATCTTTCTGAGACCCCAAATCTCTCCATGGTTTTGAAAAAGGTTCAATTAATGATGTGCCTAAGTAATCTTTGTGTTGCAGTGGCCCATTGGATTTCCTTTTTGCAATTTGTGGACCTCTGGTTTGATTTTTCTGTTGCATTTATGCAGTTAATTGATAGGGGAAAAGTAAATGTGAAGGATGCGGCTTCTGAGATTGGAATTTCACCTGATTGCTTGATCACAAACCTGGCGGTAGTTACTTAAATATGTTAGCTGTTTACATAGATGACCAGCAACCTGCTATATTTATGCGGTGACCTACATCTGCTGCTTCTGCAGGAAAATAATATTGCAGCTGATTTGCAGTGCAAATTAATCAAATGGCTTAGAAATCATGCTTATTTAGGTAATTTTATGTTAAAAGTGTGGAAGTTAATATTAGATCAATTGTTTTATGAGATGGCTGATATTTTCTTATGTTGTGACAGTATCAGACTATGGTATTAGCAATCCTGTTGCTGTCAAATCAGTGCCGCCTCGAAGAAGAACCAGAAGCAGCATTGGTATGTTGAAGAATGAAAGACTTACTTGCTCATCCCTTCAAAATGGCAATGGAATGGCGGTGGAAGAGGGGAAGGAAGAAAATGTTATTGAAGAAGTAGAACGGCCCAGAGAAGTATCCACCACATCTGCAGTGGAAGAGGTACTTTGTTTCCTGGTGGGTCTGCATTATGCGAGTCAAAGGCATGGCATTGAGTTTTGTTTGAATGTTTTCGATACATTTATATCAGTTTCCTCTATGGCACCATTAATAAACTAAAAATGGCTTCTTATGATCTTTGGCCTTTTCCATGAAGATGTCCGTGTCTCCGTGGTCTTTTTCTTATAATATATAATCTCCCAGTCAAACGAGCATGGTGAATTATTCAGGCATCTTGAATGTACTTTTACCTTGAATGTGCTTTCCTCAAGTCACTGTCAATCTTACCATCTTGGAATATTAGAGTTCCAGCCCACCGGTCGCAACCTTCGATATTGTAAAGGTGCAGCAGGATCATGCAAATACGAAGCCACTGCTCTTCCCATAAAGAGTTTTTTTTAGCACGAAAGTTTCAGAAACATCAAAATGATGTAAATGGGCGCGGGTCATATACTTACTGGAAGAAGCTTCGTAAGAGATGGGGTGGGAAAATTGGGGCTGGACTTTGAAGGAAGATAAAAATATAATCTAAACCACCCATGAAATGAGTTTTTGGGCCTACTGAAGAGCTAATGACGTTACAAAGCGACCTCCCCTTCGTTCCATGGTAGTTCTGTAACTCGGACCAGTCGAATCGATAATGATGTTCACCACTTCAAGCCACAAAGTTTTGTCTTTGAGATAGATGCTTTCAAGATTATTTCAGTATACACCATAGTCGCCAAAAGAAACCTGCTGGGAATAAACTTGATCATGCAAACTTGAGCTGAATAGCTAACAAGTTAATTTCTTTCGAAATATGATCAAGTTTTTTTTTTGTTTTTAAATGTGTGATTTCTTTCTTCTCCTAATCTTTTGTATGGGTGGTTTTTGTTGTTAATTTGCTCCTCTCTGTTCATGCAGAAACAGATTCATCCTAACCGGCTTTCTGATTCATTGGCAGTATCTTTGCCTAAACTTGAAGGTGTTTATTTATTTCTTAATCATTTGATTCACCCAAGTTCATCGCTTGGTTGCTGGGCATTGTTTTTTGTTTTTCTTTCTCTTCATTGTTTCTCTTCTTTTACTTGTGCATCCTGCATAAGGGGCAAATGTGGGGATGCTGTAAGATTTATCCTTGTACTGTGGTCAAAGATTGTGGCGAAGCAGCTTTAGAGTCTAAAAGATGTCGGGGTCCATACATGTCTGTTAGATGTTTCATACGTTTCTGGGTTTGGGAACTCTATGATTGAGATCTTTCATGCATCTTTTCTTGCTTAGCTGCTAGCAGGGATGTGCCTATCTTTTGTATAGTATTTTAGATGCTGCAAGTGCTGTGTTTGCTGTTTGTACTTAAACTTCTGTTAGAAGTCATGTTTACCCATGTCCGCATCAGCCATTGTTCAGAAAATTTTGTGAGAATGTGATTTGGTGGCGTCGTGATTCTTAGCTTAAAAATGCTACTTTGATAAATGTGGTGGTGTCTCCGAAAGTGTTTGAATGCAGTAGTTCTGCGAGTTAGTGCAGGTTATCATCTTGGGTTATTTTCTTGTTCACCTGACGAGTAAAGATTTAGCAAAAAAAACGTGGAGTAGACAGATCGAACTCACATATGAAAGGATGGTTGTTGCTTTTACTCTCACCCCTAGACTGGAAATAATTTGCTAGCACATATGCGACTCGTAAATCTATTATCTAAATTGTTGCGTTGGCTTTTAAGTGCAACCAGCTCAAATGTGGGTGTTGGGATGTTATATTGGTGTTCTATTTGCTGGTCGTCCAATCTTTTGAGGCAGCAGCATTATATCTACATACATTGAGTGTTACAAGATCTAGCTTATTGTAATGACTGTGATTATCTGGTTTGGTCTTGATTGCAACATATAGCATGTAATTTGAACAGGGAGAAGTAGTATAGCCCCAGATTCAGCCGCCAGGGATGCTGTTGAAGGATCTGGTACCGCGAATACCCAGCTTTTCATTTCTGATTCTACTGCCCTGGAAACTTCTCCATCTTGCAAAGCAGTTTCTGATCCAATGTGAGCTTTAATGCTTTATATTATGAAACTTGCTTATGAATGCAAAGTTTGTATGTTGGGTTTGAGAACCTTGCATATATCGCAATTTTGCGATAATGGTTTAATAAAATGTCCATTATGTCACTTGTTTTTGCAGAAACAGAGTGGTCACTAGTAACTACGTACATCCGTATATCTGCAGTAAGCTGATGGACATTGAGCACGGGCTACCTGTGGAGTGCAATGCTTCTCAGTCTCAAGGTGGGGTGTTGGGAACTTTTTTACTGCAAACTTTGATCTTTTTGTGTTTACTTAATTTGATCGCTTGACTAAGTATGAGTCAAGAAGATCTTTCACGATTAGAAGCATCTTCTGACGCCAGTGTCTGCTGCAATCGTGAAGCTGACAATTTGAACTGCAACGACATAATTAGAGACAAGGGTGGACCTTACCTAGAGCAGGTTGTCAAGGCTAAGAAGCTTGGAGTTTTGCAAATGTCTCCAGCAGATGAAGTAGAAGGGGAACTTCTTTATTTCCAGCACAAGCTGCTTGACAATTCTGTGGCCAGAAAGCACTTTACTGGTCTCTCTCTCTCTCTCTCTCTCTCTCTCTCTCTTTCTGTCTGTCTCGGGATTAAATTTTGCGTATGTTTTCTTTTCTCCTGCATCTTCTCCACTTGAATCATTGAGGGGAGATGCAGAAAATGCACATTGCAGTTACCCCTTTTCATGAAAGTGATTGGAAGTGTGGCTCTTTGGGTTTTATCCTTGCAGATAAGCTAATACATAAGGTAACCGAGAGTCTGCCTTCTGAGATTGATGCAACCCGGACTCAAAGATGGGACACTGTGCTTGCAAACAAATATCTCAATGATCTTAGGGAAGCAAAAAAGCAAGGTAGGAAAGAAAGGAGACACAAGGAAGCACAGGCTGTGCTGGCAGCGGCAACTGCCGCAGCTGCAGCGTCTTCCAGGAATCCGTCATTCAGGAAGGACATGGACCAATTTTCTCAGCAAGAGGTTATTTTCATGAGATTTTTATCTTATTTTTATTGAATAGGCTTGTTGTTGGATGATTGAATTATCTTGTCACTGTTGCTTTTTTGCAGGAATTCAATTCTTCTAATGGGAGAGTTGGTAATTCCGCCCAGATGATTCCGAAGGAAACACTTTCACGAGTTGTTGTCCTTAGAACTTCATCTGACAAGTACTCTGACTCTTTCCAGTCAGCTTCAGATTTTTCTAAAGAAAGTCCTAAGGCATGTGATATCTGCAGACGGTCTGAGACTATACTGAACCCTATCCTTGTTTGCTCCAGCTGTAAGGTACTTGTGAAGACGAGTAATAGGCTAAAAGCTCTTTTGCTTCTTTCAGTATGACTAACATGATGCTTTGATGATACTTTCTTCAACAGGTAGCTGTCCATTTGGATTGCTATCGCAGTGTTAATGAATCTACTGGTCCTTGGCGTTGTGAAGTATGTGCTGAATTATCAGCCACGAAATCCTCTGGTACTTCTCCAGTCAACTTCTGGGATAAGCCATATTTTGTTGCAGAGTGTTGTTTATGTGGTGGTACTACTGGTGCTTTTAGAAAAACGTCAGATGGCCAGTGGGTCCATGCCTTCTGTGCAGAGGTAAATTGATCTTCCACTTGGTGCTCTGCTATTGATTTTTCTGTTGTGTTTACATTACTACAATTACGTAATCAAACTGAATACTTTGTAGTGGGTCTTTGAAACAACGTTCAGGAGAGGGCAAGTGAACCCTGTTGAAGGAATGGTATGTGCTTTTGTTAAAAATATTGTTTTTCATGCTTCCAAATCTGGCATTTGCTTCATTGTTCTACATGATTAATTTGGACAGGATGCAAAAGCACTATTTAGAAATTAATATTTTATATAATGGATGTTCAGGACACAGTTTCAAAAGGGGGTGACTGTTGTTGCATATGTCAACGCAAACATGGTGTTTGTATAAAGGTTGGATATCCTCTGTATTCTGTTGGATTGAGAACAGCAGATTTGGATTTCTGGTGATCAAAGCCTTAATTGTTCTGTTTTTGTAATTCCCCTCTCCAGTGTAGCTATGGTCACTGCCAGACAACATTTCATCCCTCATGTGCAAGAAGTACAGGTTTCCATATGAATGTGAAGATTCTTGCTGGGAAGTATCAGCACAAAGCATACTGTGAAAAGCATAGCCTGGAGCAGAGGGCTAAGGTTTGAAATTTCTCCTAATTGCAAATATCTGGATATCTGGAGTCTGGACAACATTGTTGTTTATGTGACAGTATTTGTTAATTTATATAGGCTGAAACTCAAAAACCTGGAGCCGAGGACCTGAAGAACATGAAACAGATCAGGGTAGGTTGCGAGTGTACTTCACAGTTTAATTACTGTCGATATGTTGGGGATTTTATTAAGTTCTTGGCTTGGATAATACTTTTTCGGCTCTCGTTCTGAAGGTCCTGCATACAAAGACAATATAAGTAGTTCTTGAGGATTTAGTCTTATAATTTTGACATTGAGCACACCCTTTGAGGACTAAATTTATTATTAAGCTATTTGATAGTTAGTTAGTGACTGGTTGAATGACAGGACCGGTGCTTATAGCTATTAGATTCTGTTTTCATACAGTTTGTTTCCACGCTGCCGAGGCTCTGTGTTGTTGCATGCATTATTGTGCTAGAAGAAAAGTAACTGATTTGTTTTACTTGTCTAAAGCTGTTTTATAATTATGGCCCTGTACCATGTGTATAACCCTGCAATAAGATATCTCGCCTTCTTTTACAGGTTGAACTAGAGAGACTGCGTCTTCTATGTGAGAGAATTGTAAAACGTGAGAAGATTAAGGTAATCTCTATGTATTAATTATTTTGAAACATCCAGTTTTTTCGTGTCTGGCATGCTATCTTTGTCAAGTTAAATGAATTAACCACACAGAAGATTATAGTAAATCCTGATTGTTATGAAATACCATTCCGAATGTTTACTCCCCCCTTAATATAATAAATTACGTCTGCTAGTTAGTCACTACACCAAAATCACTGTTGCCAACACAAGAAAAAAATCCAGCACTATTAACACTCAAACCCTAAATTCATTTCATTGCCACAAAAGATAAGGGCGGTGTTAACAAATTGAAATTGAGAATTTTTTTTGTTTCCTCGTCTCATGTTCTATTGCTTCCCAAGTGTAGTTCACATGCACTGCTTCTTATGACTTCTGCCATTCTTTTGCAGAGAGATTTAGTTATTTGCTCGCACAGTATTCTTGCTTCCAGAAGGGACCACTTGGTTCGATCTTTGCTTGCACACAGCCCTTTTTTTCCTCCAGAAGTTAGCTCGGAATCGGCTACAACATCCCTGAAAGGAAACACTGATGGATACAGATCATTCAGTGATGCCATTCAGAGATCAGATGATGTCACAGTTGATACTGCTGTTTCTGGTAAGCGCCGGATCAAGGTTACTGTGTCTATGGATGCTGACCAAAAGACAGAAGATAGTTCGACATCCCAAAATATTGTTACCCAAAAGCCTGTGGATCAGCCACCATACGGTGGGAAACAAATCCCTCGAAGGCCTTCACCTGGACCACTAGATCCCGTGGATGATGTGGAGTGGAGTTCAGGCTCAAAAAAGGTGAGGAATTTTGTTTTGCGTAGAGTTAGTTTCTCTTTGCTAGGGTGTACATTTCAAATTAAGAAGTACTCTCTTATGCTGTTTAAAATCAGACTTTTGAGAAAGAGCTGATAATGACATCAGATCAAGCATCCATGAAGAACAGGCAGTTGCCAAAAGGGTATATTTATATCCCGATCAATCGCCTTCCAAAGGAGAAGCAGATGGAACACAAGCAGTCTTCTGGAGAACCGTTCGACCAAGATGGATAGAGCAACCGGTATGCAGATTTGGGGTTCTTGACTTCACGGTGCGAACGTGATAGCGACTGTTATTCGACGTTAATGGGCAGGAGGCAGGATGAAGCGGCCTGAGGTGTTAAATCGACAGCGGACATTGGTCAACTCATTTTCGCAAGATGGGAAGTAGATGGCAAGTGAAAGGATGTGAGTTGGTTGTTGTATACTACAATTGTGAGAGCCACTGTACAGTGGGTGAGCTTAATATGGTTACATGTAACGCAAGCTGCGCTGATCAGTTCTTAGTGCAATGGTCTCGAGATTAGGAAGGAAGCTCTCTTGTTTTGTTATTCAGCAAATTGATAGGATCCTGACTGCTTTAGTGGCGCTGTTAAGTTTAATGTAATGTAAATATCTACATTGTATAGTCTCTAGAGAAATTGCGCTTAAGAGCAAATTATTTATGATGATTCTTTCTTTTCTGTTGCGATCTTATTGTGATTCAATTGTAGGTTCATCTTTCTGGCGCCGTTTAGGTTTGGAAAGAAAAGATGGAAGATAGATGTTTTTTTTGGTTGAACAGATGCGGAGTGTCTGGTCTGGTCTGTTGTAAAACATAATGTAATCTTCGAAATTTATTAGCGAATTATTGTTCCTTTAATTTTGGGTATATCTAAACCTAAAGAATATCATGCAACTTCGGAATTCGCTCATGAGTCAATTCAATGCTTCAACTAGATACGAACATCCATTTAAATAAAATAAATTTCTAAATACGAATTTGTTTTAAGAAAAATAGTTTTTTTTTTTTTGTATTTTCACCAGCTTTCATAAGTCAAATGAATCTCTCAGCTAAGGCCCCTCAAAAAAAATCTCTCAGGTAAGGCCCAAAAACAAAAGCCCTAATCTGGCCCATCAGGATAAACTCTACCCGGGAAACTTTCCATTATCGGGAACCACACAGCCCAACCGCCACAAAACTCGATCCACCCAAACCGCCATGGGTTCGATAGACGCGCCAGCCCCACCGCCACCCCCAAATTCCGAGAACGGCGCCGGCAACGGGATGCCGTCGGCGATGGACATAGTGACTGAGCCGGAGGTAAAGAGGAGGAGGGGGAGCGTGCTTCCACTCGAGGTAGGGACGCGCGTGATGTGCCGTTGGCGGGACAGCAAGTACCACCCCGTCAAGGTCATCGAGCGCCGCAAGGTCTCGTCCTCTTCCCCCGACTACGAGTACTACGTCCACTACACCGAATGTTCGTACTCGATCCCCTCGCTATTTTAATGTTTGGATCGTTAGTGTTAGGGTTAGGGTTTGGCTGTTCTTGAATTTTCATCTTTCCGGTGAGTGATTTGGTGGTTAGGGTTTTACTGAATTTTAGTTTTTCATCTGTTGTGTGAGTGATTCGCTGGTTAGGGTTGCGCTTCGCTGAATTTTAATTTTCGTATGTTGGGTGAGTGAATTGTGGGTTATGGTTAGGGCTGTTTAGGGAGAGGATATTGGTGGAGTTTCTTGGAACTGTCCAATTCTTGGGGCTTCACAGGTTTTGATTATCTGATCTCTGCTCGTTTATATGTTGCACTGCACTAATGATCTCCCTGTTTTTTTGCTCAATTTAATATTCTACTTGTCGCACAATTTGACTATGCCAGATATGTAATTGTGGATATTTATGGAGTGAAAATGTTTGTTGGTTGCTTTGGGTGGCAGTTAATAGAAGGCTAGATGAATGGGTGAAGCTTGAGCAGCTGGATCTCGAATCTGTGGAAGCTGTTGTGGATGAGAAAGTTGAGGATAAGGTAAACCCTTTCTGCATGCAGTAAACAGAGGACCTTCCGATTGCTCTTCAGAAGAAAATGTTTTGGCTACCTGAAACTTCTTAATTGTTTCTTATTGAGGGTTGAGCTGATTTTGGAAGGTGGGAATTGGTGATTTCAGGTTACAAGCTTGAAGATGACCCGCCATCAGAAGCGGAAGATTGACGAAACACATGTTGAGGTAGTTTTCAGTATCGTTTCAATTTTTCTTTCCCCCTTATGTTTATTGTTCTTTCTTCTTGCTGTAAATTGGAACATAATATGACCTAAAGATATAAAAAAAATTCCCTGGTTTTATTCAGATGGCCAACGCAAGTTGATTGGTGTAAAGAAAATAACATAAATGTGAAGCCAATCTTGGATTGATTTCTGATCTGTAATTTTCATTCTGCAGGGCCATGAAGAACTTGATGCAGCCAGTTTGCGTGAACATGAGGAATTCACAAAAGTGAAAAATATCGCCACTATTGAACTTGGAAGATACGAGATTGAGACGTGGTACTTCTCCCCCTTTCCACCGGAATACAATGACTGTTGGAAGCTCTTTTTTTGTGAGTTTTGTCTCAATTTCATGAAGCGTAAAGAACAACTGCAAAGGCATCTGGTGAGCTTTGCTTCATATTCTCTTATCCTTTTTGTGTTCCATTATGCTTTTACATTTGAGGTCTTGCAATGTTAGTATGGTTTGATGTTTGAAGTTAGCAGGTATATCATTAACTTTCTGTCATTTCTCTTGATCTTATTCCTTTTCTTGCCAAAAGAACATCTTTTCTTTCATCCTTAAAGTCCATTGCTTGTCTGAACTTTTTGCCTTAAGACAAAGCACCGACTGTGTTCAACTTTATTATCTTGGTTGCTTTGTACTTTTATCCATTCGTGCTCTCATAGACGTCCAAATGTTAATGTTACATTTCTTGTGTATGTTTACATTCTCTCCACTTTACTCTCTTCCTTGGCTTGTGTAGAAGAAGTGTGATCTCAAACATCCTCCGGGTGATGAGATATACCGCAGTGGCACCCTGTCCATGTTTGAGGTATGCCATGATGCTTACTACTAGTTAATTGCAACTGATTCTCTCTTAAGCCAAGATGCATATCTGTTGCTAATGGTGCTATCTTGTCTTGTTCTTCTCTATCTGTCCTTTTATTTTAACTCTAATTTATGTGGTACCTTCAAATAAAAAACATGGTGTTTGCCTATTTTATTACCTTATGGATCTGAATGTATGAATGTTCTAGTTTGTGAAGAGGAATTGCATTTTTGTATTCTGACTGTTGGATGCTTTGTATTTGTTCTTTGATCTATAATGTTTTATATTACTGGAAGGGTAAACTAATGTGGTTTTACCATTGTGAATGCAGGTTGATGGAAAGAAGAACAAAGTTTATGGGCAGAATCTTTGTTATCTTGCGAAGCTGTTTCTTGATCACAAAACCCTTTACTATGATGTTGACCTCTTTTTATTCTATGTCTTATGTGAATGTGATGATCGAGGATGCCACATGGTTGGCTACTTCTCTAAGGTTAGAAAGTCCGCTCCAATTTTATGTTTTTGTTTTCTGTATCGTGATTTTGTAATGTTGGAATAGGATATCTATAGCTACATGTAATGCAACCAGAAGCATGTATGAATAGATCCTGCCTGTATTGCAGGAAAAGCATTCGGAGGAATCCTACAACCTGGCTTGCATTCTTACCCTGCCGCCATATCAGAGGAAAGGCTATGGGAAATTCTTGATTGCTTTCTGTGAGTTCTGCTTGCTAATCTTTACTTTCCTGGCTATGAGTTGGCATTTCTTGTGGCAAAGCAATACGTCGTTTATTTGATATGGTTCAACTTTTCTATGGTCTCTTGTTGGTGGTATATGTGCAGTTGTTTAGGCGAAGCCTCAGTACATATAGACTGCCTGCATATTTCAGGAGCGGCTTGTAGCATAGTTTCTCTTGTTTGACATAAAAAATTTCATGAAGTCTTGTTAGTTACATTGGTTAACTTTTTATTGTTGATAGATCTCCTGTTTCATGTACTATTCCTTCTACAATTGTTTGTTGAACCATCTTTCATATCAAACAGCATATGAGCTCTCCAAGAAGGAAGGAAAAGTTGGCACACCTGAAAGACCCCTTTCTGACCTGGGATTATTGAGTTATAGGGGCTACTGGACCAGGGTGCTTCTAGACATCTTGAAGAAGCAGAAGGGAAATATTTCTATTAAGGTACGATTGAATTTGGAAAGCTCTTTTATGAAGTAGCTCCTTTGATAAGGTTCTTGCAAGATCCCTTAACCTTTTTTATTCGACACATCACATGTTTGATATTGATACTCAAATAGTTTTGAAGATGTCTTAGTTTGTTATTTGTGAATTCTTTATGGCAGGCAGTGGGGTTGCATGTTGTTTTTTCTGTATGGAGAATTTTTTTATTGATATCTTTATTTCGTTATATATCTTGTTTATAATGAAGACATGTTCAGATGTTGATCTCATTTTTGGCATCCATTTGTATTAATACATGGAGAGTTGTTTTTCATAGCTATGCTTAGTGGTAGCATCTGTAACCTATTGTCTGGATAACCTTCGACAGTGAAATTCTTTGCAAGTCTCTGATTTGCCCTGTGCCAGGAAGTTCTTTTTTTGAGCAAAGTGCCAGGGGAGTTCTTTGGCTTCGCTGAAAATGGGAAAATTAACTTTTTGAGCCTGGTTTTTTTTTTTTTGAGTAGGGTTTGCTTGCTTCTGTGTATTTTTTGTCACTTCCTGAATATGGTTTCTTTCCCGGTTCCCTGTGCTTTGCAGGAACTTAGCGATATGACAGCTATCAAGGCGGACGACATCCTTTCCACACTTCAGAGCCTTGAACTGATACAATACAGAAAAGGACAGCATGTGATATGCGCCGATCCAAAAGTCTTGGATCGACATCTAAAAGCAGCCGGACGAGGTGGTCTTGATGTCGATGTTAGCAAATTGATCTGGACCCCCTATAAAGAACAAGGATGATATCCGAAGAAAACCATGTTAAAGCAAGATTTCCCTGTTAATAGTTCTGATTGTATGTTATTGTATATTTCCTTCACTACTTGAACCCCGACTAATGAGAAACTTGTACTGAAGATGATGTTATGTGTCTAGAGTGGAAGTGGATTTAAATCAAGTAGCAAAATCATGGTGTCTTGTGGCTTCTTACCAATTGCCGCCAGATCTATCTAGCTGGAGGTTACATATCATTTTGTCTTCATCAACCTTTTGTCTTTGTCCGATAACTGCATTATGTTATGCCAACCTTTTTCATTCACATGCCGACCGACGCCTGCCACAAAACTCACTTGTGGTTTGGACTTCTCAATATTTTTATGCATGTTAGGCGACTAATTCAATTCCCATCTGCTTATTAGCCTTGTATTCCACAGATTTATCTGAGTTAAGGTATGACAATACAATTTTAACAATGTACATTCAAATTCGAGACTTTCGTAAAAAACTAGAACAAGCTGTCAAGCTTAACCTCTGTTGCTTTACAGATCTGATTCTTGGTTCAAAAACTGATCCACTGTGTTTGCAAGTGAGGCGGAGTTCAACTAAATTCTGTGGCAAGTCCTCTGATGTGTTTAGATGGACCTGAGTGAACCAATTGTTCATCTGATGATCATACGACCCCATCTAGGAAACAATGATGATTTTGTTAACCTGTAATATTCAAAACTATCGGGACCTATTTAAAAAGATATTGACCCAAAATATGTCTTTAATATTTTATAATATTTGACTTCACATATAAATTAAATACCAACATGGATTTAAGTTACAGCGGTAACATGAAAAATAAAAGATGTGAAGAATTGGCAAAGTAGATCTCTAGCTTATGACAATTAAATTTCCGTGATAATATACATGTACATTAACAGTAATCTCTTGGCATCATCATGTTATTCTTTTTTCTACCCACATGCTATGAGCAAATCCCCAAATCCCACAAGGAACACCTCAAATATATAAATGAATAGTAGTACACTAAAAAATATTAAATGAACAATATTCATTCATATATAAACTATTATATATATCTAAGAAAATATACCTAACAATCAAACAGTTGTTGGAAGAACCAGTGGTGGCATATGAACCTGCTGAACCTTCAAGCCCTTGAGGTGGGCCCCACCACCACAACCAGATCTCCTCCTCTGCCAGAGGCTCCCTGCATCATCAACCTGCTTGCGCTCAGCGACTTTCCTCACCACAGGCAATGGAGGGTCCATGTCCTCTATGCTCACCATTGTTGCACTTGCACCTTCTCTCCTCATCCTACAAGAACCTGACCTCAAACCACTCACATTTGTTGCAGCCGCGGCGGTGCCTCTACTCCTGCTGCAAGTGCTAGTTGTTGTGGTGGATGTTAGGTTCTTTCCGGAGAAGATTTTCTTGAGCTTCGAGTATTTGAAGCTTGTGTTTGCCTGATCAGGTCTATGGTTTGGGGTGGTGGTGGTTGAAGATGATGTGGTGGGGATGCCTGTGATCCTGTTGTTGCGCTTGACCTGGCCCATGCACCCTATCTTAGGCGATAAAGGGTCGATGGAGAAGGGCTTGGATCTGTCTTCCAGCCGTGGAACGACCACTTCTTTGATGGCCGGCCTTGAACATAGCATTGGCAAGAATGTGCTCTTGTAGTGAAGCTGCAAGTTCCTCTGGTGGAGATAGTGATGATGATGGTTATTATACCCTCTTCCCATTTCTAACTTTTTTTTTGGTTGTTGTTGTTGAAGGGTTGTGAGATCAAAGAGAAGTTGGAGGGGAGGATGGTTTTGGATTGGGAAAGGTTTGAGGTTGGGAGTGTGTGAAAGGAGGAGGAACTAAGGAGGGATGGACTTATTCTTAAAAAAATAAGGAGGGATGGACTTGATGAGGTTGAATTGAATATGTCAAGTCCTTGTTTCTGTATTTTTGGTGTATTTAATTTGTTTAGGGTCTCAGACGTGGACAAAGAAAGAGAAGAATAGCTA
This sequence comes from Hypericum perforatum, assembly GCA_012979155.1. Classification (NCBI taxonomy): domain Eukaryota; kingdom Viridiplantae; phylum Streptophyta; class Magnoliopsida; order Malpighiales; family Hypericaceae; genus Hypericum; species Hypericum perforatum. The sequence goes on along the minus strand of SOPF01028834.1, from coordinate 33,038 downwards.
GCTAGAAAATATATGTGCCTATCTCTCACCAACAAGCAATAATTTAACTAGGGAGTTTATTACGAGACATATTTACTTTATTAATTGCTCGAATACCATTTACTAAATAAAAAGTGCCAATCTCTCACTCTCAAATTGGGTTTGCCTAATTGTCAGCTATTCACAACCGGCAAAGACAGAGAACAAACTATTGTTTCTCTTAAACGAAGGACAATGTTAACTTTTTAACTGTGTTTGGAAGTATGGAGCTTTTGCTTTGTCCAAAAGAGAAACAGGTGGACTAAAGATCAAGAGAGAAGAATAAGGATAATTAAAGACCAAAAGAGTGAGGCTATTGGTGATTTTGATTTTTGAATATACCATCTTTAGCCATGAAGAGGTGGGAATGAAGAGTTGAGAGGGACCATTATTTTGGAGTGTGGCCAATCTTTTGAGTGGTTTAAACTTCAACTCAAAGGAAGGTTGAAAATGGGTATTGATTCTTGGAGGGTCCTATGTTTTACAAAAGCACAGCCAGCCAAATAATTCCAAATTACATGCCTCTTGGGTTGTAAAATCATGAGTTGAACTTGCTTTTGTCCCCTTATAGCCTAGTTTTTCATTTCAAAAATAATATTCCCTCTTTCCCTCATGATTCTTGTGAAGTTAATATTGAAAAAAGAAAACCGTAAAAGATTGTGATAGTTTTTGTCCAAAAACAAGAAATGTCGGATTATATTTAAGAAATTTGATTGTATAATAGTGTGTTCTTGTCTTTAGTCGTCTACACATTCCTTTTCCAAGTTCAAAATTTAAGATAGATATACTTTATTCGTCAGGGATCAAGTGAAAGTGGGAGAAGTGATATTTCTTGGTCAAAATTGCCGACAATTCAGAATTTTAATGGTAATGAATCACCATTCGTGAGTAATATAATTTCAAAAGTTAAAAACTGTTACTATTCCTACCCAATTTTAACTCTATTTTATTTTGCAAAGAAGAAGCCATCTAAATATGCTTAGAGAATATTAGTTGAAGGTAAAATTAAATTGGTAGACGCACCAAGCTACTTATTATAACAAATCAATAAGATATGACTCAATTTATTTTTTGAACTCGCACTGAAAAGTTGGATGACTACTCTACACTGTTCCTTTCAACAGAATACTTAGTCATGATTAAACCTCAGTGATTAAGGTAAGTTATGTTTTGTTTAGTGTACCGTAATCTTTTTTAGCTAGTGCAAGCGGAATTATGTAATTAGAAGTGACTAGGAACCATCTCTTCCCAAAATAAACTGGGTTATTTGTCAATATGGTTGATAGGCAAACACAAGCTTAAATTCTAAAAAATGAAAATAAAATTAATTTGTTACATCTAGACACTTATCTTGGTTTGTTCCTGATAAAATTTTTAATTTTTTTTAATAACTCTAACGTCTGATCTCTTAGAGAAAAAAAAATATTAATTAAGGTGGTGAAACTTAAAAAATGGAAGGCTGAATTGTTACCGTTTCGTTCCACTGATAGTCCCTTATTATCTCAAAAACCATTGTGTCTTCTTTGGATATTGAATAATAAATCATTTTTCCCGAGTGAATATTGAATGATAATAATAGATGACTGGTGTTTTGTCCCTACACACATTTATTTAACAATAAAATTTCTTCGATGCCGTGGTCCCAAGTCTCAACAGTAGTTCGTCGATATGACATAAGTAAGACGATATATGTTCTGTCAGCATCGAGGGTGTGATCAAAGTTACATTTCATTTTTTGTTGTGACCCAAAAGATGAGGAAATTTTTTGTCAAGCTACATTACTTGAATTTTCTCCACAAACTTGTATTGGTGAATAAACAATATTGAACTTCAAACTTCGTAAATGAAACTTCGATTTTGGAGCCTTATATATCGTGAAACATAGCAGAGAATAAGGATGGCAATTTCACCCCTTAGATAATTTTATGTAGGAGTTCTATCTAGTTTTATTTAATCCAGTCGAGTAAGTAGAACTCTCATTTTCAATTGCCTCCTTGTTATTGGGAACAATCAAGTGTGGATTAATTTTTAAAAATCAAATAATTTTTAAAATATGAAATTACATGTTTTGATCTTATCCGATATTTAAATTAAAAACCAAATACTTTTTAAATGATATGAACTTACATGTTTTGATGTTGTCCGATATTTAAAGAGAATTATGATAAAAATCAATATCTATTTAAGTTATATAAATCTTACTTAAATCCTTATCAATGTCAATCCTATAAGAGAATCATATCTCAAATGTCCTCTTTAAAAAAAAAAATGGGGTAAAATATGTCATAAACGACGGTCGACATTTCATTTTTTTAAACCCACGTACAGCCAATCCGGCCACCTCCAATTCTACATTCGAGATTTAATGCAACGCTTGACAAGGTTGACACTCGCAACAAGATTTATTTTTTTCTGGGAAAAACTTGTAAGCTCATTAATACATCGGTGTGCAAGTAATTCGAGAACTGGAAATTACATGTTTGTTCATATTCACATGCCACCGAACCGAGAAGTCCTACGCAAACGAACATTTTTCTCTCGTTTGTCTACCCAATTAATATTCCTGCCTTTAAACTTTAAAGTGAACATCATTGTTGGATAAATATTTGCTAGGATTTTTTTTTCACCGTTCAATGGCCAGATATGCATTTTTTCTTGACAACCGCGTGCTATTTTTTTGCCATTATCCCGTACCTATTTACTAAATTTAGATTTGAGTCGAATAATATTTTTGAAAAGAGATATAAAAACTTCAGCAACTATTTATATTCAACTCAAAATAATTTGATTAATTATGACAATTATCTTCTCGTTAATCTAATCACTTACTTGTACAACCATAATCCTTTTGCCTGTGCAGAGACAAGATATTGCGGATTGTACCTGAATTTTTATTAACAAAAAATGAGGAAAATACTTTAAATGGGCTTGTAAAGAAAAGTAAAAGATCGCTAAACATGGTAAAAACTTTTTTAAAATAACCATAATCACTATATTATAAAATTATTTAATTTGTTTGCTAGATATACATACATCCAATAGCCCAAACACATTTTGATCGGACCGTACAAATCAAAATTGACTACGTATTTGAGCATTCACGGGTGAAAAAAAAGTGAATTTATTAATGAAAGTTTCGTATTCTAACTTTCACGATTATAAAAATGTTATTGAAAAAAATCATCTTAAAATAAAAACTGAAATTTGCTACATTTTAAATAGCCTATGTGCAATCTGTCTGTTAGCTTGAAGCCGGTGGACTTGTTTAATTGAAAAGAAAAGACAAATCAGGAAAATAAAAAAATGGAATGCAATGTACTTGGTAGATCGTCATTGGAACTGCAGGAAAGAAAGAAAAAGAAAGGAATCTATTTCCTCCTCCACGGAATTGATTTCATGGAAATTGATTCGGAGAAGGAGACCGTGCACATGCAGGCAGGCAGACTCTAAACCTCCCGGGCGGCCAAAACGAGATATATCTGTATCCAACTCATCCGACGACGCCGTGGATGCTGTCATGTGCGATGCACGTGAAACTCGAATCCCGTTCTGACTATTATACTCAATAATATGTTGTATCTTAACCTATTACGAATTTCGAAAATACAATTGTATTAGAAATTTACAAGAGTTGATTCGTACATCACTTTTGATCCTTAATTTTTTTTACTATTGAATTCATACTCTTGTCCTTAATTTCATTACACTTTAAGGAGTTTTATCATTAAATTCGATGCAAGATAATAGAAGATATTTCATAAGCTGCATGTCAAAAATTCATGAAACAATAAAATATAAAAAAATAATGTTAAGCAGAAAAATTATTCATTTCAAAATTTTAATTATATAAACAAAATGAATGTATAAAAATTAATCAATATATATCTAATATATCAATAAATTAATCTAAAATTATTTGTATCTCAAATCTAAGAATCAATATTATCAATAACTAAACTATATTTTTAAATATTTAAGTATTGTACTTTAGTTTACAAGGAAAAAAATAAAGATACAAAGACATAATTATAATCTAATTAGAATAAAGTCCAAAATAATGTAAAAATTCATGAGATTCGTATTTTATCATACAACTTCCCTAAGAATGAACACATACTCATTCTTGATATTAGATTAATCTAAAGTCAACATACTATATACCTTCCAGATAAAGATAGTACACAATCTACAAAGTATGAGTATTTTTACCATCTATTTAATATAAGTTTCATAGGGAAAAAAGTTCTTATGGTAAAGTTCCTTTTCATTCTAAGCTTTTAATCAAACTGAAAATAAATACCCATAGTAGTTGGTCAAGTAAAAATTTTGATTAAGATTTTGGTTCGGTACTAATAACTAAAAGAGACTTGAAAAAAATGAGGGTCCTTAATAAAGAGATTCACAAAAACAAACTAAAAACAAAATATCACAATGCACCATTTGCTCGTTAAAAACTAGAATTAGCGCATTGATTTGAAAATTACGCCATTTGTGACAATGTACTTGGGGTTCAGATCTGGTGCAGGACCTGCGTGTCCAATACAGTACTGTACACGCAGATTCGATGGTCTGTCATTGTGGATTCGATGGTTGATATCCAGTGATTCGATAGTTTGTATGTATGTCTGATTCGATGGTATAGTGTGCATGATTCGATGGTATAAAATGTGTGATTCAATAGTTTGGCATGCCCGATTCAATAGGTTATATATTATGATTTGATGGTTTATATATTGTGATTCGATGGTTTATATGCAGTGATTCGATGGTTTGTATACAGTGATTCGATGATTTGTATGCAGTGATTCGAAGGTTTGACATGTTCGATTCAATAGTTTATATATTATGATTTGATGGTTTATATAGTGTGATTAGATGGTTTGTATGCGGTGATTCGATGGTTTGTATGCAATGGTTGATAGTTTGTATGCAGTGATTCAATGGTTTGTATATTGTGATTCGATGGTATGATATGCGTGATTCAATGGTATAAAATATTTGATTCAATGGTTTGGCATGTCTGATTCAGTGGTTTATATATTTTGATTCGATAGTTTGTATATTGTTATTTGATGGTTTGTATATTGTGATTCAATGGTTAGTATAAAATGTCTGATTCAATAGTTTGACATGTTTAATTCAATGGTTTGTATATTTTGATTCGATAGTTTGCATATTTTGATTCGATGGTTAGTATAAAAGATTGCTTCAGGAGAATTAGAGACGTTGGCCTTAAGGATCTTTTCATTGAAAGAACTAAACGTAATCAACTTTTGAAAGCTTGTTCCTTTGTGCAAAATCATACAAAATAAACATTAAGTCATTTGGTCTCACATTATCTATATCGATTGATGCGGTGACGTTCAAATTAAATGGACTATTATTGGGTTAGAATAAAGTAGGATAGATTAACTACATTCAAGTATACCCAGCTCTCAACCGGTAAATTTTTTTATCTCCACACATTTGTTAAGACATTAACTTCTTTCTCCTCTACCAGTTACCAAAATAAGAACATCTCGAACCATAGATTAAAAAAAATACCCGAAATTAATCACGGAGTATTGTCAATAATTTTGCCTATTCTTATATAAATATTATTTAATTCGTTACGTCACCGCCTCGACAACACTTTAACCAAAAAATTATCCACCCCTAGAGCTCCACATTTTCTTAGGCGGCCCATGGGCTTTAAATTAAAAAGGATAATAATTAATTAATTAAAAATCAGCGCACGCTCTCCTGCACCGTACTGCACCCCTTTTAACGTTCAGCACCAGATCCAAAACCTCTATGGTGGTAGATCTGACCCATCCATTCTTATATAACACTTCAAAAAGTAAAATTCCGTTTCAGGAAATTACAGTTGATAAGTTATAAGTCAGTAATATAAAAACATAAAATTAAGAAAAACGTTACAAAGGAAACCAACCATACTGATGTCCTTCAATTCACTTCTTTCTCTCACTCTTTTCTTTTTTTTAGCAAGTCTTTCTCTCACTCTTCTCTTAACTATGACCATTGTAGCTAAAAGATATTTAGCCATTTGATTCAGAATATTGTCATGTAGTCTAGGATTTAAGTAAATCAATATTGAAATTTATCTTTGAAAAAAATATTTTTTCTATGGAACACCAAGTATGAATTGCAATATTTATAAACTTTATTCATCCAAATTTGCACCAACTAATTTTTTTATAAAATGTGCTAAAATTCTCCATTAAATGTTCCACATATATACGAGTTATGATGAGGTTTTATCTACCAACAGTATCATCTAAATTTGAGAAAAAAAGTGATGGTCCAATCCACGCCACATGATTATAACATCACTTTGCTTTCGACAGCTTGTGATCCGAAGCGGCTCCAAGAAATTTGTAGCCAGTGATTGTCCCTAGACAACAAGAAGATCGGCAACACCCTAAGACTCGTTTGTCGGGATTATGACCACAATTAATTATAATAATTTTCCTCCCATCTTTCTCCTGATGTGGCATTGGTTGTAAAGCACGAGAAAAAGTCATATTTTACCTAATTTGATATGCCTGCTGCCCATAGGAAGGCTGAAGAAGAGGTCAAACGTTGAAATACTCGGGCCATTATAGAGATCAATATCCAATGCACATTATTATTACATGACTCGTTTAGACTATCCAATGCACCAGAAGATGTGAGCAATATCCTACGTGACATTATTGAAGTACGGCATTAATCTTATCGAAACGTATAAAAGGAAAAGGACATAGCCTATATCCTGTCATTATCAATAAAAGAGAAGGAAGAAACGGATGATTTTCTGAATTGGTATTCAGAAAATGACTTATTAACAAAATGGAATTTTCGAATAATATTTTATTAATTTAGTGTTGGACTTAAAACACTCAGTTTTAGCCGTTTTACATGTTAAAAAAAAGGTCATCGATAACACGTTTTGACAACAAAATAGTCGCTACCAAAATTTTTTTTAACAGAAGTCACGAATTTCAAGTTGACTGAAAAATTATTAATGTTGATCATTTTCTTGCTAATCATACCAGTTGGAATTAACTGATATCTACTTGGATTAAAATGATTACTAAAACTAACCAGTGGGTACTAATTCCAAGTTTATTGCACTATTTCTAATTTTTATATGGGTATATAATGTTTATTAGTATCAATAAGCGAAGTTATATCCGGGTGACAATCTTTAATAAATATGCAAAGGTGAATTTTTTTTTTATCACTGATACTATTTAGATGTTAAAAGTTTTCTCCGATTCTTAGTTGAATTATTCGCCTAGTTCTTTCATCACTTTGATTAGACCTCGAAGACACTAAATGAAATTTGACCAAACGGTATAAATTTATTATGACTTTACGGAAATTCATTGTTTACTTTCTGGTAGATATAATCTGTGTGTAAATTTTTACAATAAAGTTTTAGGAAAGCTCGTCCTATACGCTAATTATTTAATTAATCGGGGTTATTAGCTGATGCACATATTGTTTACCTGTATATGATGGCCTCTTCAAAATAATTTTACGGATCAAGGTGTAGATACTTATCTGTAACGCAAGATTACTTCAGGATGTACTAAGTAATATAGTTTAGAGCTCGCTAATAATGTCGTTGACTTCGTTTTCCGATGCCTTCCTTGGCCTGTTGAAATTTAATTAGGAGCCATTAATATTCAATATGTAAAATAAATGCGGTTCCGGAGAGGTAAGATGCTGTGTGTCTTCAAGGGGTGTGACATTGAGAACTTTCATGAAGTAATAAGATTATAGTATAAACACTAAATGATATAAAAAATATGAAGATAAAAATAACAAAGGTAACGTACTGTGCTGTGCAATAATACTACAATGTCAAATTCAAAAATTAAAGACCGATTTTTTTTAAAAAATATTGTGCTACTTGATTAACTACGAACTAAATAACAAGCAATATTTTCAGAAGAATTTTTTTAAATTTTTTTATAAAATAAGTTTAAGTGATAATACGATTTGAGTAGGTCGTGTTAAGTTGTGTTTCGGGTCTAACTTTTGGCGGAAGGAATCAATCGAATAAGATTCAATTTCTAAACTAGGCTTACGAATGTAGTACCCATTTTAAGCCAAGTGAGTCGCAACTGGCCGTGGCTGATAGAATTAGCAAGAGAAAGGTTAACAATGATAGTTTTTCAGCCAGTTTGAACCGAAATCGAATCGCATGGTGAATTCAAAATTTACTTATAACAAGTTACGATTTTGACTGAAAAACTATCGATAATGGCTATTTTGTTATCAAAACGGCTATCGATGATCATTTTCTTTGTATGCAGAATAGTTGATGCTGATCGTTTTAGACCTAATACTAAATTAGTAAAAGATCACTGTAAAACATTTCTCTATTATGATAATAAGTCAATTTCTGAACACCAGTTGAAAAAGAAACATCGATCTGAATTGGGATTGAGGGCATTGACATACCATTGAGGAGATGGACTCTAAAAAAAAATAAGTCATGGAAAAACAATTAGTGTCTTGGTCAAAAACAAATTATTTTTTGTAACTAACATTTTTTTTTGAAAAAAATCCGCAATTATCCACTCGAAATTACATCAACAACTTATCCAATCATCATGCCACGTGGGCAAAGAACGATTTTGTAATAGTCTAACGTTGATGTTTTAACCGAGTCATTAAAGATGAACCTTATATTGTTAAAATTTTCAAAATAAAAAGACTAAATTATTAAATCAAAATTACGCGTCGTAAAAATAAAATTCATTGAAATCAGATCTAGGCGAGTATACTTTTCACTAAAATAATACCCTTCCAAGTCACACGCTCTCATTGATTTTCCGGAGAATCCAGCACCTCAAATTTTATTCAATTATACGAAGAATCAAAAGGCCCAACGAAATAGACAATTGACAACCATATAAGAAGACCTTCAGTACTTCCACCTAACACTAGGAAAGGGGAGGACACCACCAAACACAAGCAATTCTTCTACTTTAGTTAAGAAATATTGGTTTTTTTACGTTATCAAATGTTAAATACTCGATTTCGAATTTTTTCAACCTTGGCCGGCAATTTTTTGAAAGAGACATCAAATGCTATAAGGCACTTTCTTTCTTGTGGACACAACATTTTGAGTGTGAAAGCCAAAAGCCACCAATGGACTTTGTATTGAGGATTACAAAGGGACCATTCAAAATAAGACGAGCTTAACCAATCTTGTAATAAAATCACAAGAGTCAATGCCTTTGCTGCTGTTGTCCACCTACTACTTACTTCTCGGTGGAAGGAAGAGCATGGTGCAGGCAATAAGACGTAATAATCAGAGCAAAACATACCTCGAAGGTTTGACCCGCGGGATTTTATACAAGGCGTTCCAACGAACTCGAACAATTCCAAATGCATTCCGGTAATACGGAACCAGGGATAGTAGCTTCGATGCCCAGCAATAGGAAGCTCCTCAGTACCAGGACAATTCTGAAGTTCGCATCTTGAATCACAAAAGTGGTGATCTTTTTTGCACAGGGAAGGCAGTGGCCAAGAGAAGCTCCTCTGCCCAGAGAACCGGAATTTACAAACTCATCTGTGAAATATGCTCGAGTGCTATACTTCAGTATCTTCGACATTTTCTAGAGGAACCGCCACCTCATCCTCTGGAGAATTATTCTCTTCCGAAGCTAGAGAAAGTGCACTAGAATCAGGTGTGAGGCCAGCATGCTTTTGTGGCGCATCATGCAACTCGGCAGCAGCCTCGTTACTATCATGAGCACCCTCGAGTGGCAAAGAAGCACTAGTGGAATCACCACCAAGCCCTTTGGAAAGACTAACATACTTCACAACCAGCTGCTTGTAATTATTCAGTAGGTCTTCTATGTCACTTACAGTCAAATCGCCAACATGCGCAAACAAATATGGATATTCTCTTAAGACTTTGCTGGTCTGATCTTCCCTCAAAAGCATTGAAGCCCCTCTGTTCTCTATATCTGAAAGGGTCAGGATCTTCGACATTTTTGACATTTGTTCCACATGCTGTAGGTTCTTGCCCAGAGTTCTTGCTTCAATAGACTTGACTCCCTCAGAAGGCTTACTCACCTTCTTCAGATTCGAAATTTGATCTTTGGCTTTCTTAACTTCTTTAGAATTATTTCTTGACTGCTGGTGAATCTGATTGGACAGGCTATCTACATCAGAAGAAAGGCCGGACAGCAGTGCACGAGAAAATTCCATGTGTTTTTCAAACTCAGATTCTTCCATCGAGAGGGATTTGGCATCGATATTTGAGATGAAAGCTGCTGCGGAGAGCATGTTGGTTAAGAAATAGGATGCTTCACCCACTAATCTTGATTGGCCTCTGTATCGTTGTATATACATCAAATTTGAGTGCAGTTGTGGGGGGTTTGCCTGCATCATGACGACAGTAATAGATATATATATCTCAGATTTAGTAAGACTCAAGCATAGTTCTCTAGTGTCTTCAGTTTCTTGGCAGACAACATTAAGAGAAAGACAGATTCCCGGCTAAAGCAAAACATGAGGAACCCCTAAACTAATAGCAACACGCAATCAATCTCATTGCGATGAAACCAAGATACCAATATCACTTTTAGCTACATTCACAAGACATTAACTTCTTCCCACTTCATTCTAAGCAATAATTGTTGGAGAGGATCCCACGTCAGAAGTTGGGGTGGGGCTGGTTCATAAGTGTAGAAGATCCGTCTACTCTCTGTCTCAAGGTTTTGGGTAGGATATGGAAATCTCTATATGCTCCTCGCGCTTAACAAAAAATTTACATATACAAAGGAACCGCAAATATAGTCATGTATAGTGGCATCTAAGGAAAATTGATGTTATCTACTTTTTTTCTTGAAGCATCTCAAGGAAATTCAGGTCTAGTGTGACATTATACATGAAACATGAAGCATTCATTTCAAATTACCTTGATAATAACATAAATTAGGACCGGAAGAAACTCATCAGCTCCAGCAGGATGCTCATTGGTCATCAACAAATTGCTTATGACCTTGCAACAACTGAGGATACATATAAGCTTATCCCTCGGTGCTTTAAACATATTTATTTTCTGTAGCTCCTTCTGTGCAAGCTGTGGACATATAAATGCAAAAGACATGTTGAGAAAGAAAAAGGGAAAAATCTATTTACATGGGCTTTGGCCTTTGATTAAGCCTGGTTTCTGACAAACTGACAGGTGATTGTAAACATTACATGTCCTGTCATCTCCAGACTATATAAAGACCACTTACCAAAGATGACGACAACATTTACTCTTTGGCAGTTATTTTGTATTTAAAGCCATACTTGCATCAGAAATACTTAAAATATTTGTCCCCATTTTTGTTACCTTTGGCTCAGTTCAAAAGAAATCCACTCATCAAAGTACTTTATATGGTTCACTTGAATCCTCATTGCATCTCTTCATTAAATTTGTACATAGGATTTTATTTTTAATATAAGGCAAATGCAACCTGCTTGGCCATGGGGCTTCCATCATTGAGTTATTTCTAGCCAATATCTCTCACTAACCAATCAAATACGAGGCATATTATTCCCCATACACATTGAAATGAGGTCATCATGGTGGAAATTTGAAGTTGTCATGGTCTCAAACTCCTTACCAGCCACGAGGTTTCATTTTGAAAGGCAGGCTTCATGTCTAGATTTTCTGGACGAATAAACTGCTGAACCAAAGCCATTTTCTCAGACAACTGTTCATCAGCTTTTACATCATCTGGAGCTGAAGCAAATACACGAGGAAACAACTTTGTCATCACATACTTCTCGAGTCCCTGAAATTCGCATAGAACAGTTGGTTCAGATAAGAAAGCAGCACAAATCAAATTACCATTCATCAACTCATCTTATTTCTAGCGATCCATATGCTATCTAAATTTCCTAAAGGAAAGTGCGATATTCTTTGAGAGGAAAATCATAGATATAGTACTCCAACTAATGTTTGTGAGAATTTAGCATGAGTGGAGAGTTTCTTCTGGCATCTAAGATTGCATTTCGATCTAAACGGCATAAATAGATAAACAATCTGCAATTTCTGGAATATGGAGATAGTTACAGCAAGATAGTTGGCCACATTTCCAAATGCATGAACCGAGGCTGGAGAGTTTCCATATGACTCCCAAATAACCATTACAATCTCAAAAGTTTATGCATTAGTAACGAGCTGATTGCCTGCTCTAAAAAACTACATTACAAGACAGTATAATGCCCGTCCTTCGAGAATTTTAGAATGATTTTCAGCTTTTCCCAGGTTGACACAATGGTTAGGCAATAGGTATCAACTGGCAGATGGAGATCAAACTATATTGCCAAGATCAGTGAGCAAATATTGGCTCAATTTACAGACTACCATTTGTTGGAGAGACCCGTGGCCCGTTGTGCTCACACATTTGAACGCACGGGAGATAGCGTGAAGCCAGCCCGTGCAAACTTCAGCCATCCTATACTATTAACAGTATACCTAACCACGAAGCGTCCATGTCCCGCGCAGCTCAACATCCCCACAATACACTCGGAACAAACTTCGTGCTACGACACAGAAACCCTAACATCAAATCTAACATGTCGATTCGTCCCGGCACCAAACAAATAAAATCTCATCAAACTGGCAATAAACATAAAGGGAGGGGCCAGGGTGGGGGGGAGTGACCTCGCCGGCGCTGTCGAGCTCCTCGTCGGAGGAGCCGGCCCAGAGGGGGTGAGCCCGGAAGGAGGACTCCATGGTGGCGAGGAAGCCCTGGACCAGCGCGCTGTCCCTCTCCGGGTCAGGGGCATACTTGGAATACGAAACGATGAAGCTGCAAAAATTGAATAAAACAGAAGAAAAAAAAAATAAGAAAAAGGGAATTTGTGATGGGGGAGGAAGGGATCGGAGGACACGTGGCAGTGAACCTACCTCTTGATGGACTTGACGAGGTCGGTGGCGGAAGGCTGGCGCATCCGCTCCAGGAAGTCGTGGAGCCCTAAAAACACCTCCGCGCTGCTGCTGCTCTCCATCTCTCAATTCCCCCAAAACGGCGCCGTCGTTCTCTTCTCTTCTTTTCTCCGACTAGGACAACGACATAATAAACATGTGTCGTGCCGTTAGCTTCGCTGGGTTGGTTTATATACTCTCTAATCTTTATGGTTATTATTCACCTATTTTTTTTGGTTATTTTATCTGTTTTGGTTGTGGTTTAGAGGGGTCTGGATTCGGTCCTGGACATTAAAAAAGTCCAGGATCGTTCTGGACAATTAAGTAGTTTTTTTAATTAGATCAACTGGTTTTGCTAGTGTGTTAAAGTGGTTTTGCCAAGCAGATCAAGTGGTTTTTTCAAGTGATTTTTTCGAGCGGATCAAGTGATTTTTTCAAGCGCGGGATCAAGTGGTTTTTGCCAGCATGTTCAAGTGGTTTTGCCAGCATGTTCAACTGGTTTTGTTAATATGTTCAAGTGGTTTTTGCTAGTGTGTTCAAATGGTTTTGCCAAGCGGATCAAGTAGTTTTTTCAAGCGGTTTTTTCAAATGATTTTTTCAATCAAATCAAGTGGTTTTTTCAAGCGGATCAAGTGGTTTTTTCAAATGGTTTTTTCAAGCGGATCAAGTGGTTTTTTCAATCAGATCAAGTGGTTTTTTCAACTGAATCAAGTGGTTTTTTCAAATGGTTTTTTCAACCGGATCAAATGGGTTTTTTCAAATGGTTTTTTCAATCAAATCAAGTGGTTTTTTCATGCGGATCAAGTGGTTTTTTAAATAGTTTTTGCAATCGGATCAAGTGGTTTTTTCTATGAGATCAAGTAGTTTTTTCAACTGAATCAAGTGGTTTTTTCAAATGGTTTTTTCAACCGGATCAAGTGGTTTTGCGGAACCACTTGATCCGCTTGAGAAAACCACTCGATCCTGACTTTAAAAAAGTCCAGGACCGTCCTGGAAATTCGGTCCAGGACCGAATCCGATCCCGTTTTAGAGAGGTATTAAATTATGGATTAGTTTTTTATCCTAAACTTCTAGCTTAATTAAATGCATCTGAGCATTGAAATATGCGTCATTGAAAAAAAAAATTGTCGTTATTTGTGATTGGCTAATCTATTCATTCTCTTTTTTTTTCAGATTATGATGAAGTTGTTTTGACTTATTTATTACTCCTCAAAAAAATTCAAGAAGTTGTTTGATTTATTAATGATATGGTTTTACAAGTGTAAAAAATTGTATATTGCTGCCTTGGTAGGTTATAAATATTCTAAATATTCAAAGCGAAAGAGGATGCTACACCCTTTGCAAGTTCTAAACTGATCAACTCTTTTGACTCTATTTAACAATCTTGTTAGGTGTCACGTTTCATTATAAATGGTGCCTAAATTATGCTTATTTTGTTAGAACAAGCAAACTATCAACCTTTAATTTAATTTTATTTTTAATTCTCTTCTGCAAGAGTGTTTTTTAACGCCTATGGAAAATTGTGCTTCTTTGTATAATTATATTGAAATTGATCTTCTATACCTTCATTCCCTTTCCATAAGGGTTCTGGTTACAACATGCATGTATAATTTTTAACTCCTAATTTCCTGTCTACAGCTACAAAGTTGCCTATAACTTTTCCTGGTACTCAAGGCGGGTACAGTGAAATTCCATTTATAGCCATGCCGAAAGAGGTCGACTTGGGGTCTCTACCTCTGTATACCACCGAACGTCGAGGTACGTAGTTAGAACACCAAGTCATCAGTGTTTTGATACCTTTGCCAAGTCTCTCAACTGCTTTTAGTCAATCTGATGCCAACCACCAAACTGAATTCAGTCGTCATTAGCTGGTCGGAAGGCACTGCGACCGATCTAAAAGAGCGCATTCCACACTGCCCCGTCTCCTTCACCGCACTTTTCGTGGACAAATTTTATCTTCTCAACTGATTTGCAGATGCCACTGCAGCTCCAGTCGAAAGACGCAACGCAAACATTTCCTGCCTGTGCTTTCCACTCGCAATCTGCATCAGCATTGTATGAACTCACATGAACAATTGAAGTCAAATTACCCGTATTGAAAATCTTGCATCGACTGTTGTTATACATAGCTACTCGCAAATGTACCTGGTGGTGTCCCACAACACATGCTACGGTCATCAATATGCTCAACTTCAAGCCCAATAAACCATGCACCAAGTGACACATCTTCATTAGCATACTTGTGCAATATCGGCCTGCAGAACAAACACGACCAAAGAAATTATTATTTAACCACAGAACATATAGATGCTTCGACCATATGATGTTAAGCACCACCACAATTTTTCAGGTAAACAACTAGATACAGCAATGAAGAAGAGGAATTACTCACTGGTTAATTGAGATATATGTCGCTAGTTCCTTTGAGATTGCGTATATCTGTCCAGTCGCATGTCGGAAGTACTTGTTACCGTCCTCTCCGAATTTCCAATACTCGGGTTCATGATATTTAACATTCCTAAAGAACGGAAGCAGATAAGAGATAAGTACAAACCATCCAAGCGTCACGCGACTAGACGTCCCCACATGCAGGAAGAAGAAAAACCAGAATATTACTTGGAGGCAAGGACGGGTCCAGACTTCATGCATCCAATGTACACCCTAGGCTTTGATCGGTGACGAGCAAGCGT
Organism: Hypericum perforatum; assembly: GCA_012979155.1. NCBI lineage: Eukaryota > Viridiplantae > Streptophyta > Magnoliopsida > Malpighiales > Hypericaceae > Hypericum > Hypericum perforatum. The sequence continues at coordinate 17,396 of SOPF01028834.1, read as the reverse complement.
AGTAGCCAATGTCCCTGCAGAGGGAAAGGACAACAAGAATTAACTCCAGCTAGCCAATAAAAGTACATTTGGACATGATCATAAAGCATAGAAGATATGCTGCATACCAAGATTAACATGGACATCATCATCGACTTTGATATAGAACTCGGAATCCCAATTTGCAACGGCTGTGGCAAAGAAGGTTTTTGTTTTTGCTGACAACTCATGGTATCCTTCAACATGCTCCTGCAATGTGATTGATATATGATAATAGTTCACTTTTCTTTTTCGGTGCTCTGGTAGAACACCAGAATGAAACACTGCGCCCATAAGCCTCTGGGATTAGCTCTCCGTCCTGCCTACAAACAAATACCAAAACCTTGGGCCTGATCCTTACCAGTCTAAGGAAATCCTTGTGCTGAGTGTCTTCTGAATCAATTGCTCTGTCGAGAATGCTATTGGACGTAGCACTGTAAACAAATACAGACAATGCCCGGATTAGTACCCGTTCTGAATGCATTGGAGAGGTTGTCGAGATAAAGAAAGAGATCAACCAACCCTCCGCATTTCAACAAGAAAAAGAATAGGACAAATTACAACCGAACTGCATTAAGGGGAAGTGCCGAGAAATAAACATTTAACTGTCCAAAGCAAATAAACAGAAAAGAAAAGTTCTGAGGAAATGGGAACTCACCTGTGGCCAATCATGAAACGAATGACAATCCCCTTCTCCCGCTCCAACTGCAGAAGCTTCTCCCCTACATCCCAAACCAAACAACACAAACCAATTCAATAAACACACGTTACAAACAAAAAATTCGCCAATTTAACCACCCGAAAGAAGTTCAAAAAAAGGCCGAAACCTTGGGGCATCCAAGTCTGCCTAATGGAGTCGCGCCTCTTCCTGCTACTGAAAGCAGTGTTGATCCCCATAACCATGAAGACCTTGGGCCTGGGACGGGCTGCCTCAGCCAGGACGGGGACAGCAGAATCGGACACATTCATGCTCATCTCTTGGGAGCTCCTGGAGGCAGCCAGCTGCATCTGAAGCATGGCCACCGACTTATCCAACGACCTGGTCCGCTCGCCAGAAAATTCCCACACAATGTGTCAAATTAACCAACCACTTGAAACTAATATAATCTATCTTTTTTGGTGGAAATGGAGGGGCAAGCCCCGATATATAAATGCAAAAATAGAAGCAGTTACATCATAATACAAAATCCTACCCATAACCCAACCCCGGGTCTAGCGCATCATCACGATGACTACTACTACTCCTATATAACGCAGAGTCCCCTCTTTCGATGTTGCAACCATCGGCCTCAGTAAAACTCTCTTGTGCTAAAATCCGGTGGGAAAAACCCGAAACCCGCACAAGGGAATGACAAAAGCTAAATTCTTACACTAGAATTGTAGACAGGGGGGGGGGGAATGTACTCACTGGATTGCTTCTTGGGTCTTAAGAACTTCTTCCATTACATGGCTGTCGCTTGAGGGCTTCTAATACCAACAAACCAAACATGACTTAAAAGTTCCAAACCCACAAAAAAAAAACCAAAATTTCAAAAAAAAAAGGAGGAGCTTTCACCTGCTTGGAGGCGGAATCATCATCATCGGCGAGTTGGAGCTCCTGCTCCCGCCGGCGCCGGGATAACAGCTGGCCGCCCGATTCCGGTGGGTCCCACATCCTACAAAACAATTGGTCAGCAGAGAAAAAAAGTCATAAACGACCGATCATCCGAAGAAGAAATGGGGAGGGGAAATCGAAACCCACCTGTTGGAGAAGAGGATTCCGAGGGCGAAACAGGATAGGCAGAGCAAAGGGACCCACTTGACGGAGATTCTGAGGGGCCCACCACCTCCTCCTCCTCCTCCTCCAGCTCGGCTCTTCATTTCTATAACTAAATTACTGTCCGAATGGGAAGAAGAAGAAGAAGAAGAAGAAGAAGAAGAAGAAGAGCAGCCTCTCTCTTTTTTTTGCTCTTATGATGATGGAATTTCAGAATTCTTCCATTTAAAGTACGTACTACTAAATGGAGACCCGAAATTGCCTTTACTTTATACATGAAGGTGGTACAAGAAAGTTGGACCAGAGATTTGATTGATATTTATTAACTTCGCAAAATTTGGTCAACAGTTTGATATTGTACCAAATATGAGACAATATTGATTGACCAAGTGATGTCTTAATATCTGCTTTTTTGTACTTAGTATATATGAATAACAGTTAGTTTAAGAAAAAAAAATGGAATAAAGTTTAAATTTATACCTAAATTGATTCTGTTTAAATGGATTCTGTTTATTGATCATCTCTAAACTAATAAAATAATTGGTCCTATATTGAGATTCAAAATCTAATAACTTCTTTATTATAATACCTAAATTGTTTTCATAGAATTTGGTCTTAAATTTTGGTCTTAATTTTTGTATAAAGTAATATTTCAATAAATATTTAATTTTTTACATACTTTATAAATTTTAATAATATTTTAAAACAAACTTTTTTCATCATATTTTTTTGTTTGATCATTCTTACATCGTTATGTATTTTGTTTTTTTTATCTTACATGTGTAATAAAATATCTCAATCGATATACTAATTTAAATGTTTTATGGTTTGAATATAAGAAAAATAACTATGATTTTTGAATATTGTTCTGACTTGAATATAAATAAAGTAATTTGTTAGGGTGTATATTCAATTTTCAAAAATTTAAATTTAATTATTTGAAGCTAAAAAGTAACGCATCTATCGAACATGTACAAAGTAATTTGATAATATCACATACTATCCGAGCATATTATAACTTTTTAAAAAAGATATAAAAAAATTAGACAACTACGTAATAGTCCTATCACCAGTTTTTTTATACGTTGGTCTCGCACGAGTTAATATAAATTTTTCAGTAATTTTGTTAATATTTTCAAAATGAATATATTATTATTATATTACGGGATCCAATTTTTCAACTTGTAATAATTAGTGAGAGTTGACCATGGATACGCACGTTGGTCCCATAACAAGACATACATTCGTTTCTCCGCTTGTATTTTTCTAAATTTTATGTGCGACTTTGTGTCGTTTTGGTCGTTCGGCGTGGATCACACGTCTACGGAAAAGAACGACGCCGCCGCCCCGGTGGCTGGTCCGAGCCAGTCACGCCACGTTTCACGATGCCATTTCGTGGTGGTCATCTTATTTTTCTTCTTTTGTTTGGTTGAATTGTTAGGAATCTTCCCAATAAGGTATTAATTGAACTGTTAATTGTTAAGCACCGGTCGGAATTTTGGGTTTCACATTGAAGTATAGGGAAAGTCGATCGAGAAAAGAAAACGAGGATTCTTGTATTTTTAAGAGTCGGTATACTTTTCATTTAGGTCTACATAAATAGTATTTGAATGTTCGATTGATTTAAATTGAAGTTATGGTGAGTATAAAAAAGACAAGAAAAACTTTAATACTCGTGTTCAAGAAGTTTGAACTCGGTTATATATACCTTCTTCGTAGGGTCGTGGGATATTTTTTTTTCAACATAGTGATATTCTTCGAGATAAATTACCAAAATAAAGTAAAAAAATTTTAATCATAAAATTGGTGTTCACAATAAATACCAATATTTTATTCCTGATTTAGAATAAGTCGCAGAAAAATTATTCGTAACTATCAAGTCAAGAAAAAAAATTATGTGACCGAGTTAACGAAAAAAAATTTCAAAGAAAACGAAGAGGGTGTTCACGTTGGACACCAATAGTTGCACCTCTGTCCGTCGGAGAAAGTCCACGACCATTAGAATACCTTCCTATTTTACAGGAAAAACCCGAAGAGATTGAAGAGGGTGTCCACGTTGGACACCAATAGTTGTGTCCCGTCCGTCAGAGAAGGTCAATGATCGTCAGATTACCCTCCTATTTCATCCCCGTGATCTGACTCAATTACGTGCATGTGAAATATCTCCGTGGGCTGTGGCTCATGGTGGTAAAATATCTCCCAAAAATGTGTAATGTAACTTTCGGATGAATGTGTAATGTAATCTCCCCGGTATAAGGAACACCTCTCGGAACTGCCTCTACTTCTGACAATTTGATGGTTTCACTATGTACCATTTTAAGATTTGATAATTTTGATTAATTTGAATGGTGTGCCAGAGAACCATCATCTTGTAAAATATCTACCACATATGTAAGATAATTGAATTAACCATGTTAGTTGCAAAAAAAATTACATTTTAATATCTTGAAATTCAGATTTGTAAACAAGTTCACTAAACTTCGTGCAAGTATTCCGGAGGGAAATGGGAGATAACGAAATGCAAGAAAGTAAAAGGCATAAGCAAGACCTCTCTCTTTTCCGGTTCATCTCTCCATTTGGTTTGGATCTTATGGTAAACATTGTGGGCCTGATCGTGTTACCATATATCTGGGCTTGAAATTGCAGCCCAAATCTCTGATGCTTCATAAAGTTCAAACATCCCCAAAACAATCCTGGGTATATCCTAATAATATTCGCAGTTAAATCTGAAATGGATAGAATTGGAATAGTCAATATTGCGATCTACAGAATAAATATAATTTTAGTTAAATAATAAATATATTTTAAATCGATGTGATATTTTGTAAATCGAATGAAATTTAATGTTCACTGATCTAGATCGTAACCCTATACTTAAATCCAAAAATAAATTAAGGATACACATGCATATAATATAGTATACTATGTAATACAGAATATACGAGTGAGATTTGGATCTGAGACAGTTTTGGTTTCGAAAGAAATAATTCAAAACCAATTTGGAATCCATTGAGTTTAATCAAAATTAGCCGGAGACTATTTGGTCCAGTGACATTAGGATGGGGCAGGGTAGGGTGGCATAAACATTTCTGATGTAATAGAATAGGATTTAGAATAAGATCTAAAAAAATTAATCAAAATTAAAGTTTTAGTTTGGTTGTCTTGATCGATTTGGGCTTAATACAGGTTTGCTTCGGATTAGGTATTTTGGATTTTCCGAAACCAATAAGGAATATATATGATAATTAAAATAAAAGAGAGAGAGAGGTGAATTTCTCCGTATACCCTAGCCGAGGTCGGTTTAACATTAAAAAATATCCACAAAATAGGAAAATAAAAATTACTGGAAAATAAAAAATCTGAGTTTGCCCTAGATTTGTGCCTCTATATAAATAAATACCCAACCCCCTCCCGGCTTCGGCAAGGTTCCATATACCAATCCAACACGCACGCACCCAACTGCCTCTCGTCCCTGACCTAATTCTCTCCAAACCCAAAATCCAAGGTACGGCCTTTCCCCGATTATTTGTTTGTTCTTGTTTGCGGTTACTTATTTTGATTGCCGAATCGATTATCGATCGATTGGGGATTGGTTAGGGTTAGGAGTTGATTTGTTTATGGTGAGCGTTACTGAGCTGGATTGGTTATCGATCGGGTTCTTTGATGTGTTTATCAATTGGTTGATCGGGTTTTGTTTGTTGCCGATTTAGATCTGTTTTAGAGCTGGTTGTTTTGATCTTTGTTTTTTAATTAATTTATTTGATGATTCGTTAGACGGTTAAGATTATGAACTTTTGTTGAAGATTGTGTTTCGGGTAAGGTTGTTCAGTGGGCTTTTGGAGTTGGATGAACTAGATTGAGCTGATGTATTTGAAAGTCTGTTTTCGATCTGGGGTTTTATGCGTCGGTCTACTAGGCTTTCGTCTGGGTTCATACAAATTGAATTAGTTGAAGCCTGGAGTTGCTGTAACTGGGTTGCTGATTGTTATCGTTTATTTACAATAGATTCATATGGCGTGCCTGTGTTTTGTGGGTTCTACTCTTTTCTGAGTTTTCTCGTCTTGTTGCCTCTAGGAAGATGGCAGTTTAGTTTGCTTTGGTGGCTGTTCAAAGTGGAGGACTATAAGATTGAAGTTTTTTAATGTCTGTTTTTGTGTTGGTTATTTTGATCTTTGTTTTTGAATTAATTTTTCAATGATTTGTTATATGCTGGTTAAGATTATCAATTGTTGAATATTTAACGGAGTGTTTTGGTTAAGGTATTCATTTGGTTTTCAAGTTGGATGAACTAGATTGAGCTAATACATCCAAAGTCTTTTTCTGTCGGGGGTTTTTATGCTTTCCTTTCGTAGGTTGTCATGAATGGAATTTGTTGGGATCCCTAGTCGCTGTTGAGTTGCTGATTATAGTTGTTTATACACAGCAGATTCATATGATTTACTTTTGTGTATGTGGGTTCCTACTGTTTTCTGAGTTTCCTGGATTTTGTTGTAATTTGTTTTGTCTTGTTGCTTCTAGGAAGTTGGCAGTTGAGTCTGCTTTTGCGGCTGTTCAAAGTGGAGGACGTTAAGATTGAAGCTTCTTTTATGTCTGAACGAGCTTCCCTCTTTTTGACATCGGTTGGTTTGCTTGGCGAGTACTCTCCTACGTTTAGGAAAAAGACCTCGGACGAAGTTAGCTGCATGCATCTTGTGTTCTTGGACGGCCATAAGAACAGTTATCTCGGTTGCGATTTTATGAGGCCTTTGCAGTCGGCTAAGAATATCGAGAAAGAAAATTTTTGAGTACTTTAGCGCCGTTACTTTGACAACAAGATGGCTCTCCTAAACATTGGTGCTTCCAATAAAGACGATGCCTTTTACAGGTATAAGATGCCCAGGATGGTTACCAAGATTGAAGGACGAGGTAATGGCATCAAGACTAATGTTGTTAACATGGTCGACATTGCTAAGGCGCTTGCTAGACCTCCGTCTTACACTACGAAGTATTTTGGTAACGAGCTTGGAGCCCAATCCAAGTTTGATGAGAAGACCGGAATTGCACTTGTGAATGGAGCTCATGAAACCTCGAAGCTTGCTGGACTTCTGGAGAATTTTATTAAGAAATATGTTCAGTGCTATGGCTGCGGGAACCCTGAAACTGAGGTCATTATCACAAAGACGCAGATGATTAATCTGAAGTGTGCAGCTTGTGGGTTTGTATCAGATGTTGATATGAGGGACAAACTCACAACTTTTATCCTCAAGAATCCTCCTGAGGCTAAAAAAGGAGGCAAGGACAAGAAGGCAATGAGAAGGGCCGAGAAAGAAAGGCTCAAGGAAGGGGAGGCTGCTGATGAGGAGATGAAGAAGTTAAAGAAAGATGCAGTGAAGAAGAAAGGTTCTTCTGCTGCTTCAAAGGAGTCCTCCAAAAGTACATCGACCAAGAAGAAAGGCAGTGGGTCAGACGAGGATCACTCACCCCCTCGTAGCCATGCTGATGAGAATGATGTTCCTACTGTCGATGACGACGACGATGATGATGTCCAGTGGCAGACAGATACTTCTGTTGCAGCTGCACAGCAAAGGATCCAGGAGCAGTTGAGTGCTGTGACTGCAGATATGGTTATGCTGGCCACGGTTGAGGAGAAGAAACCTAAGGCAGTGGAGAAAGTTGCAGAGCATAAAACTAAGTCTCACGAGAATGGTTCCAAGAGTGCTGATGGCCAGGCTAAACTTGTCGGCGAGCTGAAAGATTACTTGAAGAAGGGTTCTGCAGGCCAACTGAAACCCTTCCTGGGTTCTCTATCTGGATCTCCCCAGGAAATCATGAACGCGCTCGTCACTGCCATTGTTGAAGGTGTGGATAAAGGCTTTTCTAAGGAGCTGGCCAAGAAGAAGAACTACCTGGCAGCAGCAGTCGTTGCTGAAGGCGAAGGATCCCAGATGTTACTCCTTAATGCCATTGAGTCCTACTGTGTACATGGTCGTCCGGAGGCTGTGAAAGAGGTAGCCTTGGCTCTGAAAGCTTTATACGACAGCGATGTCTTGGACGAGGAGACCATCCTCGAATGGTATCAGAAGGGCCTGAAAGGAGAGGATAAGAACTCAGCCGTCTGGAAGAACACCAAGGCTTTCATTGAATGGCTTGAGAATGCGGAGTCCGAGTCTGAGGAAGAGTGACAACACCCTGAACCCGTTATCTGCTCCTGGAGATGAACTAGATTTCGCTACTACGAGTTGGTTTTCGTGCTAATATGTTTTTTTTTTAATTTCTGGTTTCTGTCCTGAAACTTCGTGTTGTTTAGTTTGAGTCTGTCCCCTCTTGTGGTTTCGTTGTATGGCATTGTTGCCTGGCATTATGGTTCCGAGTCCAATGTTTCTGTTATCCCTAATATGTTTTTTGGTTTGTTTAATTTGAATTTTAGACTTCTTAATTTTGTAATTGGCTTGCTGGAAAGTTTGGGAGGATGACACATAGTAAGGTAGGCTCAAGTGGGTGATTATTTGATTGCCTAATCCATTTCCACAAAAAAAAATAAAATCGATTTTTAGGAATAGCAGAAGGTTAGGTAAAGTTGAATCGTTACTCTTAATACGCAACAGAAGGGTACTCTTGAAAGCTTGAATTTACTTATTTTTATTTGGGTAGAAAAAGCTTGAATTTACCTAGGTTACGGTTTGCTATTTTATGAAACAGTAACACACCCAACTCTATCGTCTATGAAATTCTATCATTATCTTGCAAAGTTTATTTGAAATCGTTGGCTTATTTTATGTGAAGTTTGGCACAAATATTCGATCATTTCATTTGGTTTCTCCGGATTCGTAAGATTACTTAAATGTGAGAGAAATTATTATTTGAGGCTAAAAATCTATCAATTGCATTATGTTGAAAAAGAATTTAATCTATCAAATAAATGTGAATCCATGGATTCCAAATCAGATTTGTCCTATTTTAATAAATATGAATATGGATATTTGAAATAAGAATCCATCAGATAAGGAATCAAACCTGGATCTCTCTTCAAATAAATAGATTTGGATATTCCATTTTCGACAACTTCTACAGATATACTGACGTTTAAAAGCTATACACACTTATCATGAAACGATTAAATAGAGCATCTGATAATACTCTCTTGTAATAAAAAAAAATTACAGATAATAATAAGTAACTTTTTTTTTCTTATCTAAACGAATTTATGCTTGATTTATTTTTTGGGTTATACCATTTAATATTCAGTCCATTAAACTAAAATCACATTGAATTATTTAACAAAAACTTACCCCCGGTCGGAAAATTTTATAGTGTGATTATTGATCAATGGTAAATATGTTAGATTTGTGTGTTTTAAATAAATATGTTAGTTTTGGTCAATGCAATTATGTAAAACCAACTAATTACTAATTAGGGTTGCTATTGTAGCAGACAAAACGATTAGGCATAAATATCCAGGATCAGGAGCGTGAAAGACACGTAAAATGATGAAGCGTTGCTGAAAAGGAATCTTACACAGACATTCCCAATGGAGCTGTTAGTTATGCTGTTACGGGAGCGTACTCCCTACAAGCTCCCACATGGACCATATTAAAGTTATATGACTGACTAATCCACTCAAAAAAAGTTATATGACTAATTTGCAATTTACTTCTTCTAGTTTAGCAATGTGAGCTCTTTAAGTCCAGGCTCGTGTTATTAGGTTCCGCAATTTTGAAATGAGGCTCACAACCAAAGTATCTCTAAAACTAAAACAACAACAAAAATTTATTAAATTAAGAATTCAAATAGTAATGCATATCCTCGAATGATTTTACTTTAACTATTTAGTGCATTTTTATGTGAATCAGTTATTACATGAAATGAGAATAGAACCTTCTATCACATAAATGTTAACGTCTTTATCATTTTTAGTAAAATTAAGTATATGTTAACAATATTCATAAATTGGCCTCCTCTAGATAGCCCTACTTAGCTTCAATTGTACATCCCAAAAGGAAATCATATAAAAACTTAAAAAGTAAAAAAATGATAAAAAGTGATATCTTCTACGTTGAAGTAATTTGTAGACTTCTAAAATAATATTATATGTTTTGCTACCTGGTAAAATATTTAACGAAATAAATTTTTTGGTTGGTATTAGTAATTAAAAAATTAAATTAGAAAGCTTTTAGTAGATTAATTCAAAATACAAAAATCTACCCCTCTATTTATCACAATCCAACAAGTACAAAAAAAAATTGAATTTTGACTAGTAATACAAGACATGGATGATTTGACAGAGATTTAGCATTCCAACTCTAACAAATATGTAATAGTGGTGTAAAATCTATCTTAAACAACCAAACTGCAATTCACTCTAATCGAAGGAATCTATAAATGAATTGTATCATAATTCAGTGACTATAACGCAATTAACAACAGCGAATAGAATATATTCCTCCCCGTCATAACCAAAATCTCACCGGGTCCCACCGTAACAATCCCTGCCGGGCCTAACAAACCAACCAACATACCTTGTACTCTCTCTCTCCTCTAACTAATTAATTCCTTGTTGAAAATTACCTCACACTTCTCCGACCCATTTACGTCTGTCTCTCATCACAGACACATTTCGATTGGAACACAAAATAAATATTTTTTTGCTATTAATTAATTAATTTAAGTTGAAAATTTAATTAATCGCTTATAACTAAATCGTTGACAGAGAGCTCATTTTCCTTTTTAGAAAAAAAAAAAACGTCTCCGTTCCTGTAACTGCTTCCTCAGTCCTCAATAATACTAGCAGTGGTCGAAGTCCACGGTCACCATAAAAAAAAGGAAAGAAGGATCTAGAATAATGCGGGAGGAGGAGGAGGAGGTGGTGCGCCACGTGGACAAGCGCATCTGGCGCGCCTTAGCCGGAGCCTCCGTACACATCCCAACCGTCGACTCTTTGGTCTATTACTTTCCCGAGGGCCACCTCGACCAGTCCTCCTCCCCGGTCAGGGTTCCGTTTCCTTCCTCCTCCGATCTCGGTCACTACCCGTCGATGATCCTCTGCCAGATCTCCGTCGTCCATCTCCTCGCCGATCCCGTCACCGACGAGGTCTACGCGAGGCTGATTCTCCGTCCCATCCACTTCTCCGACGGCCGCTACTACACAGCGTCGTCTCGGCCTCAGACTCTGGAGTTGATGAAGGAGAACGCCGTCGGGTTCGATGACGCGGGCCTGGAGGAGAGCGGCGGGAAGAGGATCGCCGCCTTCGCGAAGATCCTGACGCCGTCGGACGCGAACAACGGGGGAGGCTTCTCGGTGCCGAGGTTCTGCGCGGACTCCGTTTTCCCTCCGTTGGACTACCAGGCGGACCCGCCGTTGCAGACGCTAACCGTAACGGACGTGCACGGCGTGTCATGGAACTTCCGGCACATCTATCGGGGGACACCTCGCCGGCACTTGCTGACCACCGGCTGGAGCAAGTTCGTCAACCACAAGAAGCTCGTGGCCGGGGACTCGGTGGTGTTTATGAGGAACTCGCAAGGGGAGATGTTCATCGGAGTGAGGAGATCGGTTAGGTTTAACGGCGGCGGCGGTGGTGGTGGGAGTGGGGATTTTGCCAGGTGGCGGGAGCAGACTGGAGGACGGGGTGGCGGAAGTGGGAGGGAGAAGCTGTCGCCGGAGGCTGTGATGGACGCGATGGAGCGGGCGGTGAAAGGGTTGCAGTTTGAAGTGGTGTACTACCCTAAGGCTGGATGGTACTCGGATTTTGTTGTGAGGGCTGCTATCGTGGATGCCGCGCTTAATGTCCTCTGGAGGGATGGGATGAGAGTGAAGATGGCCGTGGAGACGGATGACTCGTCTCGGATGACGTGGTACCAGGGGACGGTTGTGGCTGCCACTCTCCCGGACACTGGGCCTTGGCGTGGTTCTCCTTGGCACATGCTTCAGGTACTGCTTGATGTGTTTGGCTGTCAGTTTGTTGCCTAGTGTTGAAAAGTCGATAGTTTGGTCGTTTGGTTTTGTTGTTGGTAATAGTTTGAATTGGATTCTGTATGGATTTAGAGGTCTAGGCTAGTGAAATGGATATGAATATAGCTCGCCAATGAATTAGTTTCTGTGCTAAAGTTACGGGCAGATAGAAAGGTAGCTTATGATAGGAACCCTAGTTTGACCGGATCGGATGGATTTTATGAGATTGATTGATTAAATTTGGTTCACCAAGTCTGTGATGCATGAGAATAATAGTTTTTGTTCTGCTCAGTTTTTAACGGCTCTGAGCATTATTTTCTTTGCAGCATAAGGGAGAGGGCTGTCCTTGTTATTTTACTGTTGATCTGATTCTCGAGTTGTTTTTTGTTTTGCTATGCTGGTGTCTGTTAACTGTAAGTGTGTTTTGCAGTTTGATACAGTTTTCCATTTCTTTGTTAGGTTGATTAGAATCATTTGTTTCTAAACATTTGTTCAATCTTAAATGGTCTAACCCTGAAGGAGAATTTTAAAACAGGATCAACATCTTTGAGCTAGTTGAGATAATTTTGTTTTTTAAAATCACACAGGTGAGATGGGATGAACCTGAAACATTGCAGAATGCTACAAGAGTGAGCCCATGGGAAGTTGAACGTGTTGCAACCGCGACAACATTTGAGGCCATTTATCCACATGCAAAAAGATTGAAATTTCTCGAGAATTCTAGGTTTGGTACAGATGGAGAGGGAGAAATATTTTTTCCATTTCCAAGACCAACTGATTCAACGCTGAACCCCACAAGTCCTTCGTTGTTGGATCACAACATTTTTCCCGCTAGCATACAGGGAACCAGGCATGGTGTTTTTTCCGCACTCAGTTCATCCAATTTGTTGAGTGCTCCCCAGGGAAACTTCCACAACTCCTTTGGCTGCGAGACAATGCCAAAATTGAAAAGTTTTTCCAGCGATCTGAATTTGGTTGGCAATTCACCATCGGATACATCGTCTCCAAATAGCCAGAGCAGTGCACAATCTTCTGGCACTGATGTGAATGAAATCCAGGGTCATAACTCATCAAAAGATGGTATTAATTCCATTAAGCTTTTTGGCCAAATCATCCTTATGAACCAACCAGTTGAAGGAGGTTTCGGGAATGTGGTCTGCATGGGAGACGAAAGCAGAAACGGGTGCAATGTACAAGAGGGTGTACAGAATCCGTTACGCCTTTCACTGACCTCCTACTCACAACTTCTTACACAGATTGATGTCCAATCTGATGCCGAAGCATGGACCTTGTGAAGGTGTACAGGTACATCAATTTTAAACTCAAATCAACCTTTCTCAATGGTCTGCATCCTCTTGCTCAAGCAGCGAATTCTTTGCTCATCTAATCTGATCAGAAGCTCAGAAGCAAACATTTACTAGGAGGATCCCTTTTGTTGTTAAACTTTCTGTCAACACCTACTTCAAAACTTATCTTGTTTAGTTGTGATTGATTCTCTACTTTGCTTTCTTAGTTGTACATTTCAAAGCTGCATTATATCTTGGCTTCCTAATTATTGGTTTATCTGTTCCCGTGTTGATCACTGGTTTAGGGGATCAGCAAGTTGCAGCCTGTACTTGAATATATAGTTTTCTAATTACACTTCTTAATCGCTTGGTCTTTAACAAACTTTTTAATTCCTTTATTTTACAGGCTTGTCATTATTCAGGGGCGGTAACTACTTAGGTAATTCCTGTAGTTGTTATTTTGTGTTTTTCAATACCAGTTTACTGAAAATCCTCAATGTTGTAACACCCGACAATTGATATGAGACTAAGTTTCATAATGGGTATTTTAGTTAGCTCAAGTGTTGGACTCTGCCCCACTAAAAGTTAAGATGGTAGCCTGTGCACAGTTCGGATCGTTGTATTCTTCGTGGTTCCAGTTACCTGATCTTTCATCACCAATGTGTCCTTGACTTGCATATATACGGTTTCTTTTCTTGTTTGCAGGTATTGTAGGTTGATAAGAAGCTGACATCTTGTTAGAGCTGGCAGTAGGAGCAACTTGCTCTTCCTTCTTTTTAGGATCATCTCCTGGGACATGTTCGGGCTTGGCTTATGTTTAGTTCGATAACTAATGTTCGCATAGTATTAGCTAGTCCATGTTGCTTCAAGTTTTGATGACGCTGTTCATTGTTTTCTGTAATCCGATCTGCTGATCATCGATACACATCATGTAAGAGCAGCGCGCTTGATTCTTGAATGTTAGGGTAACTTTTGCCTGCCATCCATGGGACATCATCTGTTATTGATGGCCTAGATGATGAAGCATGTCATTGACTTGAGTGGTAGGAGGAGTCGCAGCAGTAGGTTTTGACTTGATTTGCACATCGCTATAATGATGTTTCTGAACTTGTGTAGTTCGACTTCACAGGGTTCTTTTTTAGAATGTAGTCTGATGGTTTGGACGGTCCTATTTCTTCTCCTGTTTGCTCCTCTTTTATTGACAAACATGAACTCTGATTAACCGTCGAATCCTTCCAGATGCGTAGAAGTTCATCATTAGTTTCAAGGAAATGTTCAATATCGTATGGTTTTAGTCAATTTTAACTTTTTATTTTAATTTTCATATTTAAAACACATAGTTTTAGTGGTTAATTTTATTAGAGGAAAACTTCACTATCATATGGTTTCCGTTCCTAACTCATATATGTGTCTGTAATAATCTATATTCCTCTTTTTAAAAAAACTAACTAACAGCTCAATTAACTATGGAAATAATAATAACCTTCACTTCAAAGTAATGTAGTAAGAAATTTGGATTGACTTTGTTTGAAATTTTAAAGAGAAATTAATTTCATTGCCAAAGAAATAAACAACGGCGTAGAAGTGGAAGAGAATATTCTGGACTTAGCCCTAACAGCTAAAAGCAAATCCAAACAGCTGCTAGCTAGCTAGCTAGCTTTTTCTACCACCAATACAAACAAAAGCCCCAATTCTTCGACTAAATCTTCTTCCTCCTCCCTAAATCCTATCTATGGCTCCACTCTCTTCTCCCTCTTCCTCCCATGCCCTCCTCCAAATACACCCCTCCAAAACCCTAATTCCCAAATTCCAATTAAACCTCCTCCACCCTCCCTCGTCCCTCAAATTTGCGTCCCCGGCATCCTTCCATCTTCCGTTGGTCGTCACTAATTCCACCGGGAGGCGCTCGATTAAGCCCCACGTTGTCCCCCGAGACTTCTCCTCTCCTCCCACCGTAAGTCCTTTCCTTTGTTATACCCTTTTTTGTTCTTTATTCTTGTAAAGAACTCTGTGGGATTCGGTTCGGCCATTGGTTATTGGTTTGTTGTGTGAGTTATAGTGATAGATAGAGAGAGAGAGAGAGAGCCTTCGTGTTCGATACGAGCCCGCTTGCTGCCTAGCAAAACTATAGGAGCCATTATCCCGCACGGGTTGTCTTTTGGTGGCTACAACACAGAATTAGACCGCGCATTTCGGGAAAACACGGTTTGAAAGATGAGTTGTTTCCTATGTTTGGATGTTGGTTTAGATACTAACGTAGAGCAGCGTTTTACAAACAAAAGTTTGGCAAGACGAAGAAAGGTAGGTCGGTTTTGTTGATACAACTTTGTCTGGATTGGTAGATACCTATTGGGAGTGGCCACGATAACTTGGTTTTGTTTGAAAGGGGGGGAGATAATAGTTTGTTTATTCCTTGAAAGGATAGTGCGAAGATGAGTTGTTTCATATGTTTGGATGTAGGTTTAAATGCTATTGTAGTACAGCGTTTTGTAACCAAAGGTATGGCAAGATGAAAAAAGTTAGGTTAATTTTGTTGGTACAACTTTGTCTGGATAGATCGATACTTATTGGGAGTCTCCTCGATAACTTGGTTTGGTTAGAAAGAAGGG
Source organism: Hypericum perforatum (assembly GCA_012979155.1). NCBI lineage: Eukaryota > Viridiplantae > Streptophyta > Magnoliopsida > Malpighiales > Hypericaceae > Hypericum > Hypericum perforatum. The sequence continues at coordinate 1,799 of SOPF01028834.1, read as the reverse complement.
GAGGGGGTCAGATTCTGTGCTCCTGAACGCAGCACCATTTTAACAACATGGCGAATAATGGCACATTGTTCAAGAACGTGACAAAGGGTAAAGATAACAGCACGTCCTTCTTCCAAAGTCACAATTCCAAGGGCAGCATGGTGTTGGCAACTCTACGTTGTCAGCACTGAATCTAACTCCCGGGGGAGATAATAGTTAGTACTTAGTAGCTTCGGTGCTTTTACAGAAACTTCTCTCATACATCAGGGATAAAGGTCTTTTGTCTTGCTAAGACAGTTATGTTGGCTGACATTGGTTTATGTAGCTCTTCATTATGTTTAGCACCCTGTTTAAATTTGCTATTGGAAAAATTGCCCGAGTTTAGGCTACCTCCAATCGCTTTACTCTCATTCTTTCTGACCATGTAAAATCTTGTTTTTGTAGCTGTTACTTAGAATTCTCTACTGCTTTGTTGTATGTAGACAAACAGCAAGGAGGAGAATCGTGTCAATGGTGCAACCACGCGAGGAGCAGCATCTAGATCCATTTCTAGCTTGACAAGCCTTTTGATTGCTTACAAACAGGCTATTCTTTCTGGAGACAAGAAGAGTGTAAAAGAAATCGAGAGTCAGATGGCTATTATAGAAGACAAGGAACAGGAATTGTTCCAGAAAGTTTCAGCCCTATCGGATGAGATTAATTCTGGGAAGGAGAAGTATGTCCGTTTGCAGGCAGATTTTGATAATTTTAGGAAAAGGGCTGAGAAAGAGAGACTTAATGTCAGAAGTGATGCCCAGGGGGAAGTTATAGAAAGCCTTTTACCTATGGTTGATAGTTTTGAGAGAGCGAAGCAGCATTTAAAGCCGGAGACGGAAATAGAGAAAAAGATTGATACTAGTTACCAGGGTATTTATAAGCAGTTTGTGGAGATATTGCGGAGCTTGAAAGTTTCTGCTGTGCCCGCAGTTGGCAAGCCTTTTGACCCATCGGTAAGTAAATCTGTAGATATTTATTCATTTTATGTTTGTTTAGGCCTTCTTCGTCGACACTTACTTGGCATCTCCGTTGTTTCTGTGTTGTAGCTACATGAAGCTATTGCTAGGGAGGAATCGCAAGAGTATAAAGAAGGCATTATTGTCCAAGAATTCCGCAGAGGGTTCATTCTTGGAGGTCGACTTATAAGACCAGCTACAGTTAAGGTTTCTGCTGGGCCTGGACGGAAGAAGGCGTCTAGTGGTGCCGAAAATGCCACCGGACATCCTGCAGAAGTTGATGAACAACCGCAGTGAAGTACTCACTCGACGAAGAATCCGATGATCGTCTTCATTAAATCATTGCTCGGTTGAAAATCTTACCACATTGGATGATGATGATGATGGAGTTCCATTCCATTATAGAAAAATCTCGTACACCGAATTCTTCGGCCATTTGGGCAACTGAAAAGTTGCGATCACTTACTTGATCATAAACGTTTAGAAAAACAAAATATCTGCTGTGAGCTAAATCCGAAGAACAAGTATATCCTGCTTTGTGTTGACGAGGATGGACTACAAGGGAAATAGGCAGCGCAGAAATTGAAATTGGTGGTGCCCAAGATAGGTCTAGGACGTTAAACGACCAAAGCCTTTCCACCTGGTGAAAAACCTACATTTAACTTTTAAAAAAAAAAAATTTAAATTTAAGCGAATGAATTTAAACGTTGTGATTTTAGGCGGCTTTGTATTTCGGTGAAAAGCCTACTTTCACTTTGCTTCTGTTTCTTACATTGTAAGATCCGTTTTGCGCTTGCCTCCTCCAAATGTTGCTTGGCGTGTACATTG
>SOPF01028833.1:0-90604 GCA_012979155.1 Hypericum perforatum | reverse complement strand
GTACCTTGGTGGTGCCATTTCGGACAGATACAATGGAACAGCCTGCATATATATTGTATCTTGTGACAATGTCCAAAATTGAGTAAAGCTATGTTTGAATTCAAATCTCGTATCGCTCATATTAAAAATGTCTCCAAGTAGAAAGTTTTATCTGTTAGAAAAATTATTACATATTTTAAACATCAGTTGAAATGTTTATTTGATTAATTCGGCTATTATGAGGTGATCTATGGTTTATAAAGTCCAAGTCTAGTTGGAACATGGACTAAAGGTCCCAGTTAGCGAACATATAAAGATTTTAGGGTATGGTTTCTAAATAGAAGTGGTGGTTATCTTAAATGTCTTATGAAATATGGTTGTGTAAAACACAAATCACTTTATTTATGCAATATTTTGTCGTTACTAATCGACGTAAAATTTTACATACAATAGGGGATCATTTTGTGATAGATCCAGATATTTTTTATGAGTCATTAATAATTCAGCATAATAATGATAGTCGCATAAAATATATCTAACATTATCATCTAGAAAACACTATTCATTTTAAACTCGTCCACCTCAGTTGATGTTTCAATCATCGACGAAGGTTAATTTTTCATTGCTCCATTCCCATTAACTTGGGCTCTATTTGTTCATAAATCTCTACGATCAATTCATAAAATGGAACTACGTGATCATCCATAAATTTCCAAGGACTGATCCAGTTTGGTGGTCACCTGGTTGGCGAAACCGACACCTATTCCGAGCAGGACACGGCCAAGAATGAGCATGTAAACGTTGGCGGCCGCACCGCCGAGCGCTGCGCCGGCAAGAAACGAAGCACCGCCGATGAGTATTGTTAGCTTCCGGCCAAAGGAATCGGTGACACGCGAGGCAAAAAGGCAAGCAACGAGGCCGGCTAGGTAGAGGGAGGAAGTGAAGGAGGTCAGGAGCTCGCTGTTGAACTTGCAGTAGTTGCCGACTCTCTTATCCCCTTCCATTTTTCTGACCACGTCCGGGAAGAATTTCTTTAGGAATGGCTCCATCGAGGTCACTCCACCTGCATACATAAATTTTTCACGCGTATATATCAAACGAAGTCTATTCGACAAAGTTAACGACTATTTTGACTTCGATAATATGAGATTATATGAAAAAGAACATCGCATTCGAACTTATAAGCAACCTCACTATAATGAACTTAGATGAATAACAATTAGCTATATGAAAGTGGATGTTAAGATATCAGTTTATCATTACAATGAACTTAAATGAATAATAATTAGCTACATAGAAGAGGATGTCGTGATTTTAAGTTAATAGGGATATTCATATAATGATGTTTGAATTCGTTAATGTGAGAAGAATAATAATCGGCTACATAAAAGAGTATGCAATGGTCTCAACTGATAAACAAATTCGTTACTTTTACAACTTAAAATATCATATCGTGATTTCATAACACATAAATTTTCATGAACTATCCAAGTCAGCCAAAATCAGTTCAGTCAAAGCCCGATCCTGACATAATCAAGCTGAATTGGAAAGATACAAAACTGCAGATTCCAATCGGAGCCACAACCAGACTCAATCCAAGTGAATCGTGAAAATTTGGAATTGGATCATCCTCTATAGGAAATCTCCTCCAAGACAGTAATACGACTGCCAAATCTGGAAATTTTCTTTCCACTTGTAAATAGATTGTGTATAAACGTAGCTGTGTAAACGTCTTCTTCCTATTAGCTTACTGTAATCTTGTATATAACTGATGTAATCATCTATCATAATCAATAAGAACGTATTCACTTATTTTCACACGATGCTAATGCCTCGCATATTGGAGTCAGACTTGTAAAAACATGACTTTCTTGAATTAGAATAGATATCGTCAGCATTTTAACACCCAAAAGATGGTCTGCATAATAAAAGAGAACCTGTAAAAACATGAATCCATTACATGAAATCATCTCAAAACGTCAGCTCTAAACATAGATTAGATTTTTAATTTTGAAATATTTTGTCTCAAACATAGATTAGTCACCATAGGTTTAGAATGACGTAAAAAAAAGTATTACAACCATAAATAATGTAATCATAATCAAGATATATACACCAAACCTGAGATTCCGATGTCGTAGCCAAAAATAACACCTCCCATGGCAGCCATCATACATGAAAGAACCACAAAAGAAGTCATCCGCCCATTGTACTGCCCCTCCTGGTGGCTTGCTATGGCCAATCCTCCCGCCATGGCAGCTTACACTTTCTAACTTTGTGCTCAGAGTGTCAAGCCGTTGGAGGAATAGAGATAAAAGCAAATGGTGAAGACAAGTCTTGACTTATATAGAAGCGACACAGTAAGGTATTCTTCGTTGACTAGTCAATATGTCCATTTCCTACCACCACCTAGCGCCTAAATCGACCGGTAAGAGATTATTTGATATTTTAATATTTTATTCTCATTCGATGTTGGATGAGTCTATTCGAAGTTAAATTAGTCTAGTTAATTTATCAAATATAGGTATATCGTATCTATCTAGTCGCTTACAATGGGACAGGATATTTGAGATGTTAAGAAATTCACCAATACGAAAATAAGATGGTGCAAAAAATAGGAACACAAAATATAACATGGTTTAATTTAATGTCTATGTCCATAGAGAGAAATTTTATTGACACAAATATAAGTCACAAAGCAATACACGATCATAGATAACATATCTTTGTATGTAATAGATAATATGCGGAGTTCAAGAATAACTTATGTAGTTCAAATTAGGAATATAAAACAAGAGCCAAAATTAAACTGAAAAAGTCAGTCAAGAAGACCCGACGGTCGCCAACATCTAACGTCCGTCAGCCCAAATTTTTGATCATCTTGCGTGTGCAAAGGTGCTAGCGTACATCAGTTCCACCCAAATATTTACGTTGCATTCAACAATTTTTACCATCGCGTAAAATAATCACTTACGAAAAACCATGAAACTCCACCCTAATTTCAACCAACTCACATCACTTGCGAATCTTTTTTGGATTTGCCAGCAGAAAATTGTATTCAAGTATAAAGTCATAAGTTGGACCTATATATGAGTGGAAAAATGAATGGACGGTTGATGCGTTCACGTCAAATATATATGGTCCTTAAATTATTTTAGATAATAGGGTTCTTATGCATCCATTTACTCTTCATAATTTTAATAATCATTATAACCCTGCCACGAATTATATTCGAATGTTATTATATATAATTATCTTTCTACTTGCCAGCAGAAATCGACAAGAAACGTCAATTGGACCTAGTTGCCGAAAAGGAACTTCAGTTGGACCAATAGATGAGTAGAAAATATTTGTCGTAATCGATGCGTTCACGTAAATGATGGTCCTTATATTATTATTTTATGTATTACGAATCAAACCAGATTTTCTTAATTTCCGTGGGGGGATATACTTAACCACACGGTTTTTGGCCCACCACGTGAAACGTTTCATAATTATTTATTTACTCATTTTTGTTTATCTCTCTTACATTTCATTAACAAATTAATTATTAATTATCATTTGATACAGAAAAACATCTAATAGAAAAGATTTGCAGCATGTGTATACTTTTCTTGGTTTTTGTTTGCTTTAACCATCGTGTGGTTTGCTTTAGACTATTGGAAACTACAACAGAGCCAAATAGAGATTAGACTTTTAGGTGTGGATAAATTGAGCACTTATCCGGTGAATATTCTTTTTTTTCCACTGTCTATAGAAGTTGTCAGATATTTGAAAAAAAAACTAGAGCATAAAATTTTTTTGCCTCGAGAAATTTCTTTTTTACTCTATTCTAACATTTGAACCATGGTCTTGGACAACAATTTGGTGAAAATATAATTAATTGATAAGACTATAGATTTAACAAATTTTTTTCACTAATCCCATTCTGTACACCTCTTTCCAGTTCACAAATTCTTTGATCAATCCATCAACAATTACGAAGAGAGAAATGTTGAATGTGGTGGGATATTCACCATTGTTGGAGTCCGCTAATTTTCTTTGCGCTTACATGTGGCCAATGGCAAATGGATGGTGGTCGCCGAGGCCTTTGCGCATGCAAGGGTTGCTCGGTTGAGTTTTCTGATATAATTTTGGCTCTTTTTCCAAACTCCTAATTTGACCTACATATGTTTTTTACCCCACGGTGTATGTTTTTTAACTCATATTTATCAATAAAGTTTCTTATTTATCACTGTAGACGTAGGCATTATGCTGAACTACGTATATCTTTGTGTTATGTTATTTACGTATCATGCTCTCGGAGAAGAAATTCGAGAAGATAGAGGAACAAGAATGGAAGGAGGTGGAAGCCAAGGTGGTGGCGACAATTTGTTTGTACTTGGTAGACGATATGATGTATCACGTCATGGATAAAAAGTTATTGGCTAGGGTATGGAAGAAATTAGAGGTAAGGTATATGACTAAAGCTTTGTGAAATAAGTTTTATATAAGGAAACAGTTGTGAGCTCAAGATGAAGGAAATCTCATATTTGAGTAAACACATTAATGGTTTCAGTCAATTTGTGAGCGACTTGAGAAAGTTTGATGCAAAATTTGAGAATTTATTACCAAACTCCTATGAGAATTTGGTTACAACCATAACTTAGAAGAAGAAGTCTCTGGTATTGGATGATATCACAAGTGATTTTCTAGAGTTTTATTAAAGGAGAAAAACTAGTAATGAAAGAATAAAAGCGATGATTATGACAGATAATCATAACCGAGGAGTAGAAAGAGCCAAAAAAGGGATCCAAGTCGGGATTAAGGAGGTTCAAAAAAATTACTTCGAGTGTGGACAAAAATGAGATATAAAGAGAAATTATCCAAGAAGATCTCAGTGTCGCAAGAGAAAGGATTGGATTTTATCAATATGGCCTCTTATTTGAATGGATCGAATGGGAATTATCAGTCTATTTTATCAGGTCCAAAGCATTCAGATTCTTGGATTTTGGATAGATCTTACTCCTTGCCCATGACGTCCAAAAGATGGTAGTTTGACGCCTACAAATTTATTGATTTAGATATGGTGACTATGAGTGATGGTTTCACTTGTAAGATGGTTAGCATAGATGATATCTGAATCAAAATATTGGATTTTATCGTGATAAAGTTATGTAAGGTTTGGCATATTCTGAAATTAGAGAAAATTTGATCTCGTTAAGGCTATAAGATTATAAATAATTTAATCGAGGTAGAGATGGATATTGTAGTAGTGATGAAGGATAAAAATGTTAGAAGTACCTATAAATTAGTGGGGGCACTATTATCGATGGAGTCACATTCTTGGATTTTGATAGAGAGAAAATAGCTCAGTTCATATAAGATTGGTTCGTATGAAGGAGTAAAGGCTTGATATTAATAGTTTCATTAGAGTTAGAATTCACAAAGAAATGGATAGAAAGTTATGGTTATTTCGTAGATGCATGGATGGCATGGAGTCATGATTTTCACAAAGAAATTTTGTTAGTTGATTCCTGCTATGGTTGTATAAAAAGATATGCACGACAAAGATGTTTGATATATTTTTCATAAGGGATGTGGAGCCTTTAATGATACCACAAGTGAATCGAGTATCTCACTCAAGATCGAACAATGAAATTCAAAGCATGTTGAAGCTTCTGCTTGGCAGAACAAAAATTTGTCCATTTTATGCTAAGATAAGTAGCATAAGTTTGAGGCAAAAAGATCTAGCAGAGAAACGAATCGAGATTATGGAGCACGAGGATGAAAGCATTTATTAGTCACAAAGTTACTTTAGTAGGTGGACTTGCTAGTTAGGGTTCGATAGAGGTTGGGAGAAAATACTAAGCAAATTTGAAAGTTTGAGCTTGGAAACTGACTCCAAGTGATTGAACAAAAAGAAATGAGAAATTTGAGATGTCTTATTGATAACAATTATTTACTATTTGTGGTAGAGTTAGTAGAATAGGATTAGTTTCGTAAGATCACATAATTTTTCATGGGGTGGTGCTTTGTTAAAGTAAAATTTGTTAAAATTCGTGTTTAGCTTCGTAGTTTTTCGTAAGGGACGAACTCTTGCCAAAATGAAGATTATTGAATACGGTGAGAGATTCCACATGGTTAATGTCCGTCAACCTCCCTTACGCTGGCAAGGTGGCCCGTGGGAAATGGCTGGTGGTCGCCAAGACCCTTACGCATGTAAGGATTGCCCAACTGAATTTTTTAGTTTAGTTTTGAATTTTGTTTAAGACTCTTAATTTAATTAAAATATGCTATTTTTACCTCAATATATTACATAAAGATATGTTTATCTAGGATTGTGAATAATTTTGTAAGTTGTATTATTAATAAAATTTCTCATCTTTTATCGTAAATATAGTCATTAAGTCGAATTATGTTATATCTTGTGTATTTATTCTTTGTGCGATTTTCTTTAGTCGGTAAATTTGAAAGAAAAAAAAATAACTGCAAAATAGGTCCACCGGCCGGACTTTGCATCCACAACCAGAACCGTCATGAGAAATTCTAGACGGATTTTTTTTTTTTGGGAATGAGTGCATTTGACTATAAATATGTGCAATGTTATTCAAATTGAAGATATTATTAAATACGAACATTTGTTGTATACTTAAAGCTTAAATACTACTGTAAAATAATAAATATCACACAGCATCCATTTGATTGATAAAATCATACATTGAAGATTATGGAGTCTAGTATTCTGAGATTTCTTACGTACTTTTTTGGCACAATGTCTAAATTTCAATTTCAATTTTTTTAAGATTTTAAAACACATAGTATCGTTAGGTTATAATTTCTTTGACAAGACTTCTAACATACTCATCTCTCAAAATATTTAAAATTTCATAATAGTTATTCAATATAAATACGATTTAATTTATATCTAATAATTTGAATCATATGTTTTTGTCCATAGCAAGTTCCAGACCATGGAAAGCTGCTAAAACTTGTCCCTTTCTAAGACATTCAACCCGTTGAACATGATTTTTTTCGAATATTGATATATAACTTAAAATCTTATTGGTATTCCCATTGCACATGAAAATAACCTTTGGCCCCTCATTAAAATTGAAAATGATTTTGTCACTATCCGTATAAATTACAACTTCACGGATATCTGGGCCTCGGCCCAATTAGTTCCTACTGCCAATTTTGTAAGATCTCCATCGGCTCCAAATTCCACCGATCCATCAACAACCGGAAAACGACACCAAAATGGTGGGTCCCATTACAAGAAGACTTGGCATCCTCCAGAACCCTCGTCAATGGTTAGAACTCCCAAGTCAACGGAACCCACTAAGTCTCATTACAAGAACAAATTGGACACGATCATTGAACCTTCTTCGCGACCACAATCTCAAGCTCCACCGCCCCCTTTGTACTGCTAGAGCTGTTGCCTCGTCATCGTCACCACCAACAACGAGAGACATGGTCAAGGCTATCAGAATTCACCAGCTCGGTGGACCTGAGGTTGGTTTCTGAACCGTCCCCTTTGTTTTATCTGTGTAAAGTTTGGTTCTTTGCTGGGTTTTCTGCTGTTTCCTTGGTGGGTTTTTGCTTGTTGGCTATGTTTTAGCCGAGTCGATGTGACCTCAGTAGCGGGATTGGTGTAAAGTTGTGATCCTGTTGCTGTTTTATGGTTGCTTGTGAGGATTAAACTGTGGAATGTATGAGATTGGATTTGGTTGGTTGGCGATTGGATTGGAGCTTCTTTTGGGATTCTTGAACTTTGATGGTTAATTTGTGTTTTATCTTCGTAATAGGTCCTGAGTTGGGAGGATGTAGAGGTCAGAGAGCTCGGTGAGGGTGAGGTACGAGTGAGGAACAAGGCCGTCGGGCTTAACTTCATCGATGTGTACATCCGTAAAGGAGTTTACAAGGCTGAAAAGTTCCCATTTACTCCAGGTTTTCGATCCTGTCTCTTCTCTCATTTCTTTGTAAGAGCTGCCGTTCTGCGCTTGGTTGAGGCTGTGTGCTAATATAGGAATCTGTTGCCCTCATGCACTATCGCAGTCGCCTCGAAATACTTAACCTTCCATGGTAGGTTTTCTAACAAATATCTATTCTTAATTTCAGGAATGGAGGCAGTAGGAGAGGTTGTGGGAGTGGGCCCTGGAGTTACTGATATAAAAGTGGGAGATATTGTAGGATATGCGGGAAACCCTATGGGCGCATATACTGAAGAGCAGATTCTGCCCGCAGATAGGGCGGTGCCTGTTCCTGCGTCTGTGGATCCTATTGTCGCTGCAGCGGCCATGCTTAAGGGCATGACAGCTCAATTTCTATTACGTCGATGTTTTAAGGTAAGTTGCTCTGAATGTGAAATTAATGTAAATTTCATACATGGATATGCCATTGTGGTTGTTTTCTACGTTCTCACCTTCCTTATTTTGTATCTCGTTCTAGGTTCAACCAGGGCACACCGTCCTCGTTCATGCAGCTGCTGGAGGCGTTGGATCTTTTCTATGTCAATGGGCAAATGCTCTTGGTGCCACTGTCATTGGAACTGTCTCGACCAAAGAGAAGGCAGATCAGGCCAAAGATGATGGTTGCCACCATGCTATTTTTTACAAAGAAGAAGATTTTGTTGCCCGGGTCAATGAGATAACATCGGGAAAGGGGGTTGATGTTGTCTATGATTCAGTTGGGAAGGACACCTTTGAGGTAATGGGTGCCATAAAAGAGGCAGCCACTCGAAATCTTAAACCTAATGGTCACTTTTCAGTGCCCCTATTTGTTGGTCACCATTATAACTTTTAGCCGTTAACTTTGGTTCTGATTGTGCTCGTTCTGCTTCCTTGTGTTAGTGCCAAATCATACAACATCTCTTCAAGGTTTCTAGCCTTAGACAGTAGCTTTAACTTTGTTCCATGCCGGTTCTACATGTCCAGTGGACTCTGTTTGGTTCCCATGTTTATTTCCTATGTGAAGTAGTTGTTCTGAAAGATTTTCTTACTTATCAGTTTGTCCATATCTAGGGGTCGCTGGCGTGCTTGAAGACTCGTGGTTACATGGTGAGTTTTGGACAGTCATCAGGCACAGTGGACCCCCTTCCATTGTCAGCAATCGCCCCAAAGTGTCTCTTCTTAACACGGCCGAATCTCTTTCAATACACTGCAACTCGGGAGGAGCTGCTCGAAACTGCTGAAGACGTGTTCGCCAACATCGCGTCGGGCGTCCTGCGAGTCCGAGTGAACCACACGTACCCCTTGTCTGAGGCAGCAAAGGCGCACAATGACCTTGAAAGTAGGAGGACATCTGGGTCAGTCGTGTTGATCCCATAAGGCATCGAGTTCGAGCTCGTAACTGAAGCGGGACATTCTTGCTCTTCTTCATAGATTGCTGCTTGACATAACTGATCAATGTCCTTGAAAATGATGTGTACTGTGCTTTGAGTTTTGGCTTGGCACTACTTCTGGCTTACACCTCAAACTATATATCCTGTCGTAACAAATAGATCATATTTTCCTCAACTGCAAAAAATTTCACCTAAATCTATTTGGATTGGCAATGTGATTAATGATATCTTCTGACAAACACAAAATAGTTTTACGAGAATTTTTGAAACACGAGATGTGTAAGTGTTAATCTCAAATAACAACCCGCCCCCGCTTGTACTATGCCCGTTTCAAGTACACATTGGACATGCTCATTGCTCCCATCTTCAAGACCAGAATCCGCAGATCGACCGTCAACAACGAACATGGCCAAGGCTATGACAATTCACGAGCTCGGTTGACCTGAGGTCACTTTCTAAACTATCCCTTTCGTCTTGTCAGAGTAAAGTTCTGTGCTTTATTGTGTAATTTGCTTGTTGTCCTCTGTTTTTGAATGAATTCATGTGACCCAGTTGGATGATATCTTAGGATGTGCGTGCAACCCTATGGGCGGCGCATATGTAGAAGAGCAAATTCTTCTGGCTGATAGGGCCGTGCATGTTCTTGCTTCCGTGGATCCAGTGCGATGACGATGGGCATGGCAGCTCGATTTCTGTTTCACCAGTGCTTTAAAGGTAAATTTTCATACATTAATCGTGCAAAATTGTTAACGTTGCTTTGTCAACTCTTTAATTTTGTTTTCTGTTCTAGGTTGAACCAGGGCTCAGTGTCCTTGTTCATGCAGCTGCTGGTGGCGTCGGATATTTTCCATGCCAATGGCTAAATGCTCTTGGTGCTACTGTAATTGGAACGGTCTCGACCAAGGAGAAGGCAGCTCAAGCTACGGAGGATGGTTGCCACCACGCAACTCTTAACAAGGCCCGAAATGCCTCTTCTTAACAAGGCCATCTCCCTTCCACTACACTGCAACTCGTCAGGTGCTGCTCGAAACTGCCAAAGACGTGTTTGACAACATCGTGCCAGTCGTCCTGCGAGTCGCGGGTGAACCACACCAGCAAACCTACCCGTTGTTCTCGGTGGCAAAGGCACACGACGACCTCGAGAACAGAAGACGTCCGGGTCAGTAGTAATGATTCCGTAGGGCGACTCGTCCGGCTTGCGGCCGAAGTGTGAGACGTTCTTGCTCCTCCTAAAAAATTGCAGCTTTGCATGGATGATCAATGTACTGAAAGATTTTGTGTGTATGCTTAGTTGCATCCTCCTCCATGTTGCTTTTCATTAGTTATTTGTCGACATTAACAGAAAATGGATCCTAAGCTTTGTTTCAATTGGGCCTTGGTCCAATTCGATACAAGTTGATTCAAATAGTACAAGATTGAATTCGTTTAAAAGGGTCTTAGTTTTCATTAAAAAAAATTGATAATGTTGGACTTTAATTATAAAATTTAACCAAAAATCTATTTTAAAATTTAAAAATTATTATATTGTAATCATCAAATATACCTAATAAGATATCTCTGTTGGCCAATTACCAATATCAAAATTTAGAATTGTCATGAGTTTTGTAATTTTAAGCAAAATTTCCAAGTCTGGACTTTGTCAATTGCACATATATTGTTGAAAAAGTGGTCAAATTATAATTTCTTACAACACTCAGGAATAATCATTTTTTGATATATGGTAAGGAATATCATATGGTAAATAAACAAAATAAATTGCATCAAAATTTTATATTTGCACAACTCCATTGTCATCATGTACTTAAAAGGCTCCTACCAAGCTCGTGCGGTCTCTAATTCGTGAACAACATTTAGTTTCCCTTCTTTTCAACAGAACTAAACAGAAACAATAATTTTCTCCTCTCCAATTTTTTCATAGTCTACGTTAATTGTCTTCCGAAATAAAAAAATAACGAATCAAATATTATTTCTTTGCGTTTAATTAATTATCAGGTCACTCTAGCTAGTAGCTACGGTGCTGCAATAGCTATGTAGGTAGCCTCTCTCTCTCTCTCTCTCTTTTCTGTTAGACGCAAATTTCCCACGCGCTAAACTCAAGACTCATAAACCCACGCGCCTGGTTGGGAGAGACGTGAGTACGTCATTAGTGGGAATTTGCATGTGGGAGCAAATATTCTTGTCTGGATCTTTGTATACAAATTTTCATATACTTAAATTTTGTTACAATTTTATTACTTTCAAGTACATTAATTCAAATTTAATCTTAGTGTGTAACCAGGGGCATAGCCAGAAAATTTAACGAGTGGGATCAATTTTTAATTTTTTAAAAATTTAATTTCAATTTCTAGTTTAATTAATTTTTTTATGGGGACAATTTCTAATTTTAATGGGTTCATACATTAAAAATATAACAAATTATTAAACAATATTTTTTAAGTGGGGGCAATTTATGCATGTAACTACGCCCCTGTGTGTAACATAATTCTAAAAAGATATATATGTGCTTTAAATTTGGGATAATATAAATATAAATGTTTTTAAATTTTGTTACAAGTTGTCACAACGAGTGAGGAAGGCGGAATATTAACAATTTCAGTTACTTAACCAATTATTATTATTTACGCCGTCGCACGTCCATCGCATTGATATTGATGCGTTCCACACTAAATTTGGAAATACTCATTTCCCAAACAATATTTCGGTCGGTACTGCACCAATTGTTTCCCACAACATTACACAATTGGGCCGGCAGAATTAAACCTCAAGGTGAACCATAATTAAGTATTAGCACGTAATTAATCAGCCCTTAATTACATGCATGCAGGGGATGACGATGTACTTGAACAGCAAGCAACACCAACATCACGAGTGGGCCCGGCAGAAAATAACTAATTCAATATAATCAACATTTAAGATTCTATGATTTTGTTCCTAACCTTACCAACAATTCGTCAGTCTTGGCTTCACAACACTGGATTTTTATTTCTTTAGTCATCGGGTCAAAAAAAAATCACGTTCAAGCCGTCTCGGACGGACTCGGAGACAATCCTCGCCCCTATAAATTGGTTGAGAAAGTAACTATGCTAAATCAACCGGCTGCTCAATCCTTTTTTTAAAGCTCGGGTCGAGTTCGACGATTGCGCCCAACGAAAATTTTGACATTATTGATAAAATTTTAACCGTTCGAATATACCAAATCGAATTTACAAAATAATCATATCATAAAATTTTCCTATTGGAGGACATCTCCTGCCACCCGGTCCTCTCCCTTCCTCCCATTTCCCCTACACAACGTAACCAACCACCTTTTATTAAGACGCGACCAAGGTCTCCTCTTTTTCTTCCCCCTTCCTTCCTTCCTTCTTCTTCTTCCTCGTACCAAATTACTAATTAAAAAAAAAGCTCACTACTTTAGTACACATACAAAAAATGGCGACCATTCCCAATACTTATTCCTTCACCGATCCTGCAGATCACATCAAGGTCGGTTCATTCTACGAAGTCGACCACTCCAAGCTCCCCCTCCGCTTCCCCGACCAGCTCTCCTGCATCCGCCTCGTCATGGTACGTACTTTTGGACTTTCTCGTAAAGCGATTATTCGTATTGAGAGTCGAGCATTGTCGGGTTTCTTACTCGGGTTTTCTATCACTTAGGTGAATGAGAAGACGAGGATGAGGGTGTCCCTTAGGTACCCGAGCGTGTACTCGCTCCGGACCTACTTCAACGAGACTAGTTACGACCTCGGTACCGTCGCGAACTATACCTCCACGGTCGACACTTGCAAGGCGGCGGACGCTGGGAAGCTTCCGGCGATGGACGAGAAGTACACGATCGGGTGTGAGGTGGCAGGGGAGGCCCTGTACCGGCGGGTCCCACCAGATGAGATGGCCGAGAAGAGACAGTCGTGGAGGTTCTGGACCACATTGTTGGAACGTGGGCCGTGTGAGGTCGTTTCGAAGAAGGGTGGTGGTCCGCCTCCTCGGCTTGAGGGGGAGCTCAATGGGCCAGGGATGGTCAGGTGGGGGAAGAGGAGGGTCGTGCAGTTTCTTGCTAGGCACGTCGAGGAGGAGGAGGAGGAGCCGAGCGAGGAGGAGTTCGAAAAGTCCGGTGCTTTGACGAGGACTAGCCCCAGGTTCCAGGAGAGGAAGAGGCCTAAAATGGAGATCAGGAACAATGTACCACCGAAGAAGATCTCGACGAAGGCCGCAAAGAACAGAGCTGTGAAAAATTGTAGAGATAGGTGGTCTACCGATAGGTAACAAATGGTCTATTGACTTCGGGGAATTATAAGGTTATTTAGTTTTTGGAGTCATTTTGTTTATGGTCTAATTGGTTCTATGTACTTTAAGATGTTTTTACTTTGGGGGATTATAAGGTTGGTTGTTTAGTCTTTGAAGTGATTTTGTTTTGGTCGCGAAGGTACAATTTGGCTGAGGTCAACATCTTGAAGGTGATGAAGGAGAAACAGGCGAGTGTTGGGAACCCGATTCTAAGGCCGGCGCTGAGAGCTGCTGCGAGGAAGATGATCGGGGATACGGGTCTGTTGGATCATCTGCTGAAGCATATGGCGGGGAAGGTGGCGCCTGGTGGGGAGGAGCGGTTCAGGAGGAGGCATAATGCTGATGGTGCCATGGAATACTGGTTGGAGAGGGTTGATTTGGTTGATCTCAGGAAGGAGGCTGGGGTTCAGGACCCTTATTGGATCCCTCCTCCTGGGTGGAAGGTGGGTGATGATCCGTTTCAGGATCCGGTTGTTGCAGGGGAGATCAATGAGATCAAGGAAGATACTGTTGAATTGAAGAAAGAGATGAAAGCGACCAAGAAGGAGATTGCTCAATTGAAGAAGTAATTGAGTTACATTTTTATTTCCGGATGCAAATGCTCAAGGATAGTTGTCGATTCGGGTTCTTATGTCTGTTGTTTGGTGAACAGGGATGTGGAGGTGCTTGCTTCCGAGAAGCACGACGACATGATCATGGCGGCCTCGCCGATGTCCTCTATCTGTAGTCAAATTATGGAACCAGATGGAATGCTGATGTCTATGAAGGTGTAGACCCTCTACTGCTTATAGATTGGCTACTGTTTAAACATAAATGCACTTGACTCTTCTATTATAGGAAGGAATTGTGACATTTGACTTGTCTCTTTTAACTGCTGCAGGAAATGTACATTGATTTGGCAAACAAGAAATCTAAGATTGAGGAACAGCTGACAGAAATTTCGAAATCTCTCTGTGCAATGGAGGTACCACTTTGATTGGATAGACTGTCTATTTTAGCTAGTTAACATGTTTTTTGTTATTCATCAAGTAGCTGTAGTGGTAATCTCAGGTCGAGCACAGTTGGACTCCAATTCCAATTATAGTAAATTGACTTGAGTTATGACTGATGCTTCTATGATTGTTATAATCAGTTGGGCTGGGTCCTTTCTGCATTAATGATGGTATAAAAACACTGTAGATGCCTTTAATAGCAGCAAAATTGAATGCTCCAAGATGGATTTATGTGGATTTTTATTATTGAATTGATGATGTGATGACTGGTGAAACAGTAATGACCATCACCTGACTTAATTGCTTGCTTAATGCTTATCTAGGAAGAGCTGGAAAGGTCAAAATCAGAGAAACCAACACTAGTCTCAGGCTCGCAGGAACTTACACCATCTACAGGCACTGAAACAGAGGGATTCTACCGGATCCCGAGAGCGAAAGAGCAATCAGACTCAGAGGGTTGGACACAAGAAGACAAGGCATCAAAGATAGAGAGGCTGAAGAGTGGGTTCAGAATATGCAAGCCGCGGGGCACGTTTCTGTGGCCGGACAAGGCCTTGTCATCCCCCCAGTATTCGATTTCCCCGTCCTCGGTGATAGTTCATGCAGAGAACAACTTGAAGAACCAGAGCGTAACCTCTACTGTTACTACTACGACCACTGTGACCACCTCCAGCACCACAAGGACCACACTCTTCAACCTCAACGACCCTCCTGAAAACCAGAATGACAATCTCATACTCGTGTCTGAGTCTCCTGGCCATGGTGCCTCCTTCCCACGCACCTACCACCGACGCCACCAACAGGCTCTAGCCTCACCAATAGTGGTCCGTTGTTTACGTGCCCATCGAAGAATTCTCCGCGTTTACAAGCATTACTTTGGTGTCCAACTTATGTAATTGTGTTCGGTTCTTTCGCAGTTTTCACCAGCAGTGCAAGAGATGAGACAGTGGAGGGCAAGCGAGGATGAGCAGGGAATGGAGATGAGTTTCTGTGGAGGGCAGGAAAAAAGATGCTGCTCTTCTTCTCCGTTGGCCGCGTCTTCGAGCTTGCCAAGAGGATCATTTTCATGGCTGGCCCTTGCCACTTCCAAACAACCCGAAGACAGCAAATCCAAGCGAGGGTAAACATCATAATTATGCGAGAAGGTTTAATATATAGGATAAGTTGGCAGAACCTGCCCAAGTTATTAGACTTCCATTTGATCCTAATATCCTGCAATTGGGTATTTTGACATTTCTCTAATTACTTTCAAATAGCATATTTCATAGATATTTATAGCCAAAACTCCAGTCATACATAGGGGAAAGGCAGAAAGGTGAAGAACCAACATGCAAGTTTTGAAGTTTTTTGGTGGAACATTCAAATCCATTCGAGGAGACTAGAAAAAAGATTCTGTCTTTTTCATTCGATTTCTTGGACATGTGTTCTTTGCCTTATTGTTTCTCTGTAAAGACTTGTCTCCGCAAATTGGTCTGATATTGAGAAATTTATATCTATTATTATAAGAGGAGCTGTTTCCATTCTTGGACATAATTAAGAGGACGTAATTGCCAATTGGAATGCGGTGGAAGCTAGAAACTTGGCTCTCATGGGCATAAAAAATTAGTCGCAAGAGCTGATTGTTGAGGAATGCTAAAGTCTTGCAGGCGCAGTCAAGGTTTGGCTGCCAGCGTCTTGCAGGTTGATGCAGTGAGATAAAGCGGCCGCCAGTTTCTTCACGTCTTCCTTGGTGTGTGCCGCACTGAGGGCCACTCTTAACCTAAGACAAACACAAACACAAAACGATGAAGGTACCAGCAATAAGTGTAGAGAAACGTTGAATGAATTCGAGATAAGTAACATTACCTGCATGAATTGGGAGGGACAGTGGGAGGCCTGATCGCGGTCACATGAAATCCAGATTTCAACAGATGCCTGGTCCAAGAGAATTCAACAAATAAGTTGCAGCAATAAAAGAATGTCTGCACACGCACAAAGAGGGTCGGGGAGAGAGAGAGAGAACCGGCTAGCTTGTAGGGCTTTCTCTTCATTGCCTACAATGAGAGAAATTACATGGCTAGTTATGGGAACTCCAGTAAGAGCCCTAAACTCTTGGACCCGGTTCCAGATAGCCCTTCGTCGCCAAGCTTCTTTTTTCGCGACCACAACAGCCGCTGCAAGGCAATAATTACATTAATAATGAGATCGTCACAGCTTGGAAATAATCAGTTGGCCAAATAGAAGGCAATGCTGAAAGTTTCACTCCTCCACGTTATTTTCTACCTTTGGGAACAACAAATAGAAATAGGAAAGGATTTCTAAAATTAGAAGACTTGCCATGGGCGGCAGCCACAACCGGAACTGCTGAAGCAGTTGAAAATATGAAAGATCGACCTCTTGACTGTACGAGTAGCTTCCATTTTTTGCTGTCAAGACATAGGAGAGTCACTTCGTTGTTCAAATAAGAGTAGGGGACTTAAACAGGATGGTGAGGTGGCCAACATCGGACCAAACTTACGTCCTTTGAAAGCTCTATTGGAAAAATTACTTATGATAGACTAAAAACACGAGCAAGTTTGTTTTAGACAAAATTATTATCTTATACTAAAATTTTATTTATTTATTGATAAGTATCTGATACTAAGAATTAAGAAATGAAAAACCAGTACCATCAAAGGAACCCATGTATATGGTATGAAGTACCTGCAAGCAATAAATCCACCATGGCAACCAGCTGCCTTGCTCAGAGTTCCTATACAGATGTCGACATCTTTTTCACAGTTGAATTGCTCGGCCACTCCTCCACCATATTTTCCACAAACAAATGTCCCATGAGCCTGAAACAACCACCAGCAAGTTCCACCCTCTTGTGAACGAAAGCAAACAGTTGCATTTTATTGTGGGAATGTTGAAGTTTAAACATGTATGACGCCAAGTGTGTCCTTCAGTAAAGTGTACATTTTAACTTAATGCTCACTCTTCAACAAGCTTGAGGGAAGAAATCAGTAGGAATACTTGTGTTAATTATGTCAAACTTCATTGCAACTTACATCATCAATCACCAACAGAAAGCCATGTTGCTTGCGAAGATTCACCAGCTCGATCATTGGTGCAAAGTCTCCATCCATGCTAAACAATCTAAATTAGAAGCACATGAAATGAAGTCAATGACTTGACATATTCATAATTGTCAATTAGAATAATAGTTTGTGATGACTCAAGGACAAAAAGAGAAGAATAAGATTTGACTGACCCATCTGTGACGACAACCTTCTTCTTCAACTTAGAAGTTGCTCTGAAAAGGCGAATGAGTACATTGAGGTTAAAGAGTGCAAGGTAAAAAAAAAAGTTCAAAGAAAGTTTACAATAGGACATAACTACCTACAGTAGAGAGCTGAGGTGGGACATGTCACAGTGTCTATAGATATGCAATTCGATGGCTTTTTGTCTTTCAGCAAGACGAATGCCATCGATGATGGAAGCGTGGTTGAGTGCGTCAGAAAATATGGCAATCTTTTCCTGCATTTCACGCTTTCCGGATGAAGCCAGAAGAGAAGGAATGTTTCCCAAAGCTACCATGAATGCCATATTGGCGGCGAACCCTGTAGGGCAAAGAAGACAGTCCTAGACCATAAATTAACAACAAAGAACTGCATCAGAATGTCGTTAAACTATTCCAAGTGAAAAAATTAAGACCTTAGATTGAAAGGGTTGAACATTTTGAAAAATACGCATGAGAACCAACATGGACTTTTTAACCACCAAGGCAGTTTGTTCATGCTCCGGAAAAATGTATTATATTCGTTCCAAGAAAAACAAGATACATAAATAGTTTCACCATAAGAATTACAAGATCATGAATATCTGGAAAGCATAAAGGTTTTACAAGCAAAGAACGACAAATGCATCTCTTCATCAACAGTCAGGTGTGCCGAGGAAAGACTCACCTCTTTCTTCTTCAAATCTGCCAAGGAAGACTCCAGTAATCTATGGTGGTTGGTATACCCGCAGATCAAAGCAGAGCCTCGAGGCCCCATTCCATGTTCTTGAGCAGCCTGATCAATCACGAAAAAAATCAGAAACTTGTCTTTTTTATTCAGTGAAGATAAAAGCCATACTTGGACTTACAAAGAGCACCGAAGTCAAAATGCAAAAGGCCCGCAAGGAAAATTAGAGAAAGGAAAAACCTTAATAGCAGCTTTGGCGATGGAGGGATGAGAGCTCAATCCCAAGTAATCATTCCCAGAGAACAAAAGCAGCTTCTTATACTTTGCAACTTCATACCCCGCAACCCCATCTCCACCACCAACACCCTCATCTCCTACAAATGACATTACAAACATCAATAAAGCACAGTCACCATACGCTTCAAGAAGCAAAAAGAGCCACACCGAATGCTTGTAACAAGCAAAATTATCACATCATAAGCAAGCAACTATATACCAGACAGTACAAGCTTCAGAATTTCAACAAAAGAACATACTCCGTGCAATTCTGTTGAGATTCTAACACAAACACTTAAGGCACGAGATCAACCTGTTCTGATAACATGTTAGAATCTTTGTATTCAATCCAAAGTTCACACTTATAGACAACTCAACCACTCTTGCACTTTTCGCAATGTGAGATTCTCAAAAAATTCACCAACCAAAAAAAGTTCCCACGGAGCAAACCCAGAAGAGAATTAAGCAAGAAACTTTCGGGGAGACATAGTCCAAGCATCTTCATTTGCTGTAAAAGCCATATAATTCATCAAGCAAAGAAGCTCCCCAAGGAAAAACCCGAAAAGGAACCAACTTTAGACTAGACTGAATCTCCGTATTTAACCGAAAATGGGCAGGTGGATTTTCTACATTTATAAGCCCACTACACTCGCAGCTAACCACGTGAGATCTCATCAGATAAAGTACCAAAGCTTGTTACCAATGGAAGTTGTTCAAAGTGTTAAGGGACTTGAATTCACTTAAGGGACACCATCAAAACAGGGTCCGACATTGCTACCAATTTACCCATAAAAAAGTACAAGATTTGTTTATTTACCAGCACTGGGAATATCAAGGAGCCAATTTTGGAAAGTGGGCATGGAGATTGAGACCTCCACGGCTCGTCTATCCCATGGCCGTATGCCCTCAAACACCTCGTAGTCGTCGTCTCCACGGTCGGAAGGGGACAGAGGGTGGTCGATGGAGAGGAGCTCAATAGGCCTCAAAGAACGAAGCAGCTTCAGGGATTCCAGCCTTGATAGCGCCTCCTCCACCCACGAATCCCACGAGGAGGTAGAAGAAGGCTTCTCCATTTTGGAAGAAAGGAAGGGAGAGAGAGAGGTGGGCTTCGTGAGGGTTTACGAGTGGAGGGTGGGAAACTGACAGCGAGGAAGTAGTAGTTGAATGGTTTACTACAACTTCCAAGTCCCAACACAAGTTCAGCTGTATTGGTAATGCCTATATTAAGTTATATTCCAAAATTTATGGAAAGAGAGCAAATTTGTTACGCAAAAGTTCGTTCCATGATTATTCAGTAAAATATCTGTCTCAAGGGAGTTAAATTGTTTTTAAATATATGCATGCAAAGTATACATACATATCGAATAATAAGTAGAATTTGATGCGACTTTTAATATAAAATGGCTTAAAAATAAATACCAAAACCTACCGGAACAAGGAAACTTGGCTTTTATTCGGACAAAGACCTCTTTTCGGTATAAACCCGACCAAATTTCCAATTCGATCAATATCACCAAACTAGAAATCAAAATTAAGGAAGAAAAAAAAAAGTACTTTTTCAAGGGAGGGGAGACAAGGATGGTGCTTTCCCAGCTTCACGAAGCATTCAAGGGGACGGTGGAGACTGGAGAGGATGACGGGCCCACGCACCGTCTCCGCTTTCAAGGAGAAAGGCGTCCTTAGCGTCTCCGAGTTCCTCCTCGCCGGAGACAACCTTGTCTCTAAATGCCCCACCTGGTCCTGGTAAATTACCATTTTGCCCCGTAAAGTTTCAACCTTTCTTCTTTTCTGGGTTAAAGTTGGAAGCTTTAGTGTGTTTGGGTTAGTGGGTGTCTGTTTGAATTGGATGAAATTGTGTTGGGTGATAGGGAATCAGGCGAACCGAGCAAGAGGAGGACTTATTTGCCGTCGGACAAGCAATTCCTTATCACTCGAAACGGTAAGCGAATTGGCATTGCCAAACTCGCAATGTTATGTGCTCGAACTTAGCTAGCTTCGACCTTTTTTGTCAGTTCCTTGTTTACGAAGGGCAGCTTCTATCGAAGAAGATTATGAGGCGGCCGGTGGCGAAGTCCTACTTGATAATGATGATGGTGATGGGTGGTTGGCGACCCACGGGAAGCCAAAAGGTAAGCTTTTTCGCATAGGAGGTGAATTTTGGGTTTGTTCCAACTTAAAACCTGGTTTATGGTTTGTGACTTTTGTACAAACTAAAGGTAGCGAGGAAGAAGAGGAGCTGCCTTCTATGGATGCCCTTGAAATAAGCAAGAAGAGAAGTGTACAATCGATACCTGCTTACTTTGGTGGAGAGGAGGAAGATGATATCCCTGACATGGCTGATTATGAAGACCCAGACAATGTGGTCGAGAATGATCCTGTAAGTTTTAGTTCGCTGCATCTTTATCATGTGCTTGGAGAGGACTAGGCATTTTATCATGATCTACCTCTGATGCAGGCTACGCTCGGTTCCATATATTTAGTTGCCCATGAGCCTGATGAAGACAATTTCGTGCGTACTCGAACTTATGATGTCAGCATCACGTAAGACATAGTGAATAGGAACTCCCTTAGGTCTGAATAACCTGTTCGTTTTTTTAAGAGTTTAGTACTTTGTTTTCCGGATGAGGAAGAATAGTCATCGCTAGAAGGAACCATGATAAGCAATCATGACATTGTGTTTTTTGTCCCAATTGCCAGGTATGATAAATATTACCAGACACCTCGAGTGTGGCTCACAGGCTATGACGAGTTTCAGCAATTTTTCATCCCAATGTCTTCATCCTTTTCTATCTGAATTGTGATTATGTCAGGTTAACAATCTTTCTATAGGCTAGGGTTCTATTTGCTTACT
Organism: Hypericum perforatum; assembly: GCA_012979155.1. Taxonomy (NCBI): domain Eukaryota; kingdom Viridiplantae; phylum Streptophyta; class Magnoliopsida; order Malpighiales; family Hypericaceae; genus Hypericum; species Hypericum perforatum. The sequence goes on along the minus strand of SOPF01028833.1, from coordinate 68,977 downwards.
TGAGTTATTTCGCTGTTTATTTACAGTCAAGGATGCTTCTGAAACCAGATCTCGTGCTACAAGATGCTAGTCAAGACCATGCAAGGAAAACAGTGAGAAATACCTCTTTACCCTGCTTAAAGAGCAATGACTGCTATTCTCGAACAAGTACCTCAGGAAATTTTATAAAAAAAAATCTAGCTCTCGTTTTTTTTTGCTATATAGGGAGTACTTTGTGCTTGTATGGCTCTGTCAGTTCTTGGCTATGGTTCAAGTGTCTGGGAGTAAAAGATGGCATTGCCGTCAGAAAATAGTTTTTAGAATCTTTATCAATCTTTTAATTGAGTTTCGACTCTGCCCATCCTACATAAATTATGTAACATTGTTTACTCCAATCATTTCCACTACAGAATCTGCAGAGAACATGTGTAATTGATTGTGCACTACATCATTTGAAACCCCTGCGTACTCTTTATGTACTTCTACCAGGTAACTATTGAAGACCATCCACACTTACCTGGGAAACATTCGTCTTTTCATCCATGTCGACACGGAGCTGTCATGAAGAAGATCATTGATGTTTCGATGTCTAATGGAGCTGAGCCTGAGGTTGACATGTGGGTTCTTCTTTTTTTGCTTGGTCTAGGATATTCTCAAGCTTGAATAGAGCAACTTAACTTTCTTGTGGAGAAACGAATGGAGATGATGTAATCAACCTTAGATGGGATAACGTCGGTGCCCACATTCTTCAGTGGCTACACATTTTGCTTAATCTTCTTTTGCTTGCTTTTGACTTATCATTCTTCTTATGCATGCTTATTGCTTTTCCAAATTTTCCGTCTCTTCAATTGTTGTACTCTTTTCATTAATTATATACTTCTCATAAATGTTAACTATCTACGTGCAGATATTTATTTTTATTCTTGAAATTTGTGGCCTCTGTCATTCCGACCATTGAGTATGACTACACCATGGACTTCGATCTTGGTAGCTCAAGCAAATAACACAAGGTAATCTTATTTAAACCCTCTTCCGTATGTTGTTATGGAAAAATGGTTTCTAACTTTCTATAACCTTCTTGTATTCCACTTGAACACAATTATACTCGCAAATTGGTTTTCATTTCATCAATTGCTCATTTGTACAATTACCGGAAGAATTGAACTCTAAGATGGTGTGAGACCAGCAAGCCTTAAAATGGTGCCCCCTGATAACATCATTTATCGACATGGCTCATACATTTCCGGAAGTTAATAGCATTTATCGAAGAATCCATGTTGCGTATCCGAAACAAAGTTGTTGTTAATGATCATTGTCTTGACGTTGGTTGGACTAATCAATTTTGCTTTGAAATAGGGCGGTCCATCTTCCTGGTGTGTGATCTCTCTCAACATTGTATAACATGGTTGGATTTGGATGTCTATATGTGTGTGTAAATAGAATTCCTGAAGCTATGGCCTTCCATGTAGTTGGTGGAAGAAAGGTGGTGTATATAATGTATAGAACTATCTTAGAATGAAAATATATCGCATCTATATTAATCTTTACAGAAATAATTAAGTAGGATTACGATTTTTCACGAGTACATTCTGACCCCAATTTTGAATCTTTGCACACGAGGCTTCAACATTGTGTAATTTTCTGTAATTTTTCATTAAAGTTCTAATTGAAAGCTCATATGCAGTAAATGAGAATGCTCAAGTATAAATGCTTACTTATTTCACCATTATTAAAAGAGATTGTAGGATTTTAACAAAAAGTGATATTAGAGATGATCATAATAATTTTGGAGTATCTCTCCAAGGCTGAAAATCGAAGGAACTAATTATTCTGCGTAGTCTAAATTTAAGCATGAAAAGGAAAAATCTATGACTATTTTTTTTGTTTTGTCTATTGATCAACTGATCGAACGAGTCAGTGAAAAAATTTAAAATCTGATTCGAGACCTCTTAATTAAATTATAACTATAAATCATCAGATCTTATCGAGTCATAAAAGCCCAAAGGCTCTTATTAACCCATGTTCAATGGACCCAAACAAAGCTCATTAAACCCAGCCTTAAAAGCCCAAAGGCTCTTAACCCATGTCCAATGGACCCAAACAAAGCTCATTAAGCCCACGAAAAGCACCGCCTCACTCTTTTAATCTTTTTCCATGACCATAAAAAGAGCTCCCCTTAATATGTCCTCGCGTTTCACTTGTTCCGATCCCACCAAACAAAATAATTCTTGGCTTCGTGCTCTATTTCCGAAACCCTAATTTATCTCTCTCTCTCTCTCTCTCATCCGATAATGGACTCCGTCGCCCCGATCCCGGCGACCGACGACTACCACCACCCTCCCCCACCGGAGAATCCACAAGACGCCGCAGATCTCTCCCCTCCCGCGCCACAAGCGCTCGATCCGGAAAACCCAGCCAAAACCCTAATTTCCGATTCCAATGGCCACGGGACCGTCTTGAAGCCCTTGCTGTCGGGGAACGGCCTCACCAACACCACCAGCGGCGGTGGAGAGAATAAGGACCAGTCCGGCGGCGAGGAGGAGACTACGAGCCGCAGGCGGAGACGGAGCCGGTGGGACCCTCCGGCGGCGGATTCCGGCCAGGAAGGGGGGAATAACAGTGACACGGGGAGCGGGCCGCGGAAGAGGAAGTCTCGGTGGGCCGACGACCCGAAGCCCGTCGTCCAGCTCCCGGATTTCATGAAGGATTTTGCTGGAGGTATAGAGTTCGATCCCGAGATCCAGGCTTTGAACGCTAGGCTTTTAGAGATTAGTCGCATGTTGCAGTCGGGGATGCAGTTGGACGATAGGCCAGAAGGGGAGAGGTCCCCGTCTCCCGAGCCTATTTATGATAACATGGGGATTAGGATTAATACTAGGGAGTATAGGGCTAGGGAGAGGTTGAACCGAGAGAGGCAGGAGATTATCTCTCAGATAATTAAGAAGAACCCTGCCTTTAAGCCTCCCGCGGATTATAGGCCACCCAAACTTTATAAGAAGCTCTACATTCCGATGAAGGAGTACCCTGGGTACAATTTTATCGGGCTGATTATTGGCCCGAGAGGGAACACTCAGAAGAGGATGGAAAGGGAGACCGGGGCCAAGATTGTGATTAGGGGTAAAGGGTCTGTGAAGGAAGGGAGACTGCAGCAGAAGAGGGATTTGAAGCCTGACCCATCTGAGAATGAGGATTTGCATGTTTTGGTTGAGGCTGATACTCAGGATGCGTTGGATGCTGCGGCTGGGATGGTTGAGAAGCTGTTGCAGCCAGTGGACGAGGTCTTGAATGAGCATAAGAGGCAGCAGCTTAGGGAGCTCGCTGCATTGAACGGGACTATTAGGGATGAGGAGTACTGTAGGCTGTGTGGTGAGCCCGGGCATAGGCAATATGCTTGCCCTTCAAGACTTACTACCTTTAAGAGTGATGTGCTATGCAAGATTTGTGGTGATGGTGGCCACCCTACTATTGATTGTCCCGTCAAGGGCACTTCTGGGAAAAAGATGGATGACGAGTATCAGAACTTTTTGGCTGAGTTAGGGGGGACAATGCCTGAATCGGCCACTAAGCAAACTGCAACTTTGGCTTTGGGTCCAGGGACTTCCGGAGGCAACCCTCCTTGGGCCAGTAATACTGGAGGTCTTGGTAGTGCTAATCAAGCAGGTTTAGGGGCAAACTCCCTTAAGCCCACTAAGGACATTGATGATACAAACTTGTACATTGGGTACTTGCCTCCTAATCTTGATGATGATGGACTGATTTCACTATTTTCGGCCTTTGGTGATATTGCTATGGCTAAGGTTATTAAGGACCGGGTTACCGGGTTAAGCAAGGGTTATGGTTTTGTGAAGTACCGGGATGTTCAAATGGCAAATAATGCCATTAATGGCATGAATGGTTATCGTTTGGAAGGTCGAACCATTGCTGTGAGGGTTGCGGGTAAGCCTCCTCAACCCACCGTTCCCCCGGGCCCTCCTGCGCCGGCTGCACCAACTTATCCAGTTGCAAATCAGTTTGTAGGAGCATATCCATCACAGCAGTTTACACATGGTGGTCACCTACAAAATGCGCCACCTCCAAGTTACCCTGGGCCTCCTGCTGGCTATGGTGGAACTCCAGTTCCTTGGGGTCCTCCTGTCCCTCACCCTTATGCTTCTTATGCCCCTCCGCCTCCTCCTCCTGGTTCAAGCATGTACCCTCCAGTCCCTGGTCAACCTATGCCTCCTTACAGTGTTCAATACCCTCCTCAGATGCAGACTGCTGTCTCAGGTGCTCCTGCTGCGACTTCCAGTGAATCTCAACAAAGCTACCCACCCGGAGTTCAATCTGAAAACTCTTCTTCGGCTCCACCCGTGTCATCTATCTATGGAAATGCCACAATGCCACCTCCTCCACCTGCTTATGCTACTGCTCCCATGGGCTATGCCTCTTATTACAGTGCTGTACCACCTCCTCCTCCTCCTGCTTCATCAGGAGATCATTCTCATGGTATTGGGAATGTGCCCTGGGCTCCAAACCCCCCTTTGCCTCCACCTGTCTCTTCTGCTTCTGAAAAGACATCCTATGGGGCAGACACAGAGTACGAGAAGTTCATGGCAGAGATGAAATGATTACATCCTTATTACGGTGGCTATGCATGGCAAGGTATATGTGGTTTTCCTTTTCTATTTTTTAAATGCTGCTGCATTTATTTTAAATTTTTTGTTTGGTCATCATTTGCTTCACTATCATGACCTTGGTTGATGTGGTTGGCCTTTTGATCCTTTAAAACGTTTTGGAAAAAATGCTATTCCTTGGTTGATTTGGTTGGCCTTGGATCCTTTGAAACATTTTTTTAAAAAATGCTGCCGTTTTTCCTTTTCTGAACCAGGGTTTCAAGATCCTGTACTGAAACTGAGGCGATGCATACTTTTGTCATTTCTTGCCGAATTTGCATTTTTAAAATTCCCTTTAAGAGCTTTATGATAAATTATGTTGGCCCTATTACTGGTTACTCTTTGGCTATGTGGATATGTTGTGGTCTAAGATGTTGGCAATGTGAATAGTCAATGAAAGCATATTTATTTTCATGGTAGAGTGCTGCTTTTTTTTAATGATGAAAGAAGGCGCAGAGGAGAGGTTTGGTAGTTTTATGGGAGGTTGAATACATATTTCATGTCACATTAAATAGTGAAGACTTATTTTTACCAGTCTGATAAAGTTAATCTTCTCTCTTTTAAGTCCTTAGATACCAGTAACAAAATATATGTTAATAGTCCTCTGTTAAATACACTTGCCATTTTTGGGCCATGAAATATATTTTATTCTTTAATGTCAAATTGTAGTTGATGCTTAGCTTAAGGTGTCAAGGCCCAAGTAAAGCATACTAACAGGCAAGAGCTAGTTTTTAGTTCTGCATGTTTCTTTTTCACTGTATCCTGATAAAAACTATTATCCCTTAGGAGGGCCCCTCAAAGCCAGGAAGTCGTTTTCACGTCCTCTCTTTCTAATTTCTGTGGAATTCACTTACTATTTGCTACATTAAAGATTTTCATCGATGAAAGTAGTGTTGCCCAATTGGTGCTGAGAAACTTCAGGTCATGAACCTTTGGTTAATAGAATTGGTAAAGATGCTGAACCATTTTATGAATTGTATAAAAAGTGTTTGGCTCATTTTTTTAATATTGTTATGGTCCTCTGCTTTCATTTCGTTGACCCCTTTTCCTTTGTCATCATTGAACAATTCCGCAGGACTGACCTTTCTTGGAGCAGACTGATTTCTTTCCTCTTGCCATGACTTTGTTGGAAGTTTGGGACTCACCTCTTTAACCTTGCTGTACTGTTATGACATTGCAGAGACTGAGCTGGAAGTTCTACTGCCGTTGTCTTTTGTCAAGAAGTTAGTCAGAGCTTATTTATTTTCTCATTAATGCTTGTTCTCGTTTTGTAGGACTTATTCTTATGGGTGCTTGTTCACTCCTATAAAAGATCTGGTTTCTGACCTGTTTCTTTATTGGCTCATTTGTAGTTGGTTTTTGGGACCATTTGATTTGTTATATTCCGTTGAGGTTTAACCCTTGTAATTTATTGCTTGCTGTATTTTTGCCGCAACTTTGTAGTTGTACTAGCTGTAATTGTGTTCTGCTGCTTACTATGCTGGTGGGCATAACTTGACATCTGCTATCAAATTCGATGCATGAGAAGGTGATCTTGCCTGGAATCCCATAAGTCTTGGGGTTTGTGGAAGTTCTGACGTACATTATCTTTCTTATACACAATACCTGAATTAAGTTTATCCTATCATTAATGACTCTCTTAGCTTTTATTTGGCAGGTTATCCTAAGGACCTAAGCTAAATGGTTCTTTTTTATTCACGATATTTTTTAGCGTTGTCTTTGCTCTGTACTTGTATAATTCCCAGTAAATTGGAATTATATAAGATTATAAGTTATGCACTAGGAGGCCAAGGAAAGTTGCATTGGGAGAGTTTGATTGGTTGAAGGAGAAGTTGGTTTATACATGCTTCATATGAGACTAGAGATTTGGATGCCTCAATATGGCGTGGATGAAGTACTGATATTCTTATGCATACTGAAAATTCATATTGATGAGTGTGAGCGTTTTTAGTCTTCCCTTAATGTTCTCTGAAGCTAAAGATCCTATTTTTGGAAGCTTCCCATTTTCTCATGACCCTTTGCTTTGCTAATGGGATTACTTCTGTATTATTTCAGTGGAACTGTGATTATTTGCGTGACCAGTGCTGCATTTTGGTGGTTGAAGTTCCATTTGAAATAGTTACTCATGCCCTGTTATCCGTCTTGTTAGCTAGATGAGATTATTCTTTTGTAACACTTACAGTTTTGCAGTTGTGACTGACCACAAAGGAAATGCTCGTGTTGTTCTTTGGTCGGTTTAGTAGTTACTCTTCAGTATTTCTGATTCCTTCAGTGTTCATAGCTAAACGGTTTTGGCATATAAACTTAGTATTTTGATTTAGGTCTGTTGGCTGTTTTTAAACTAATACTGACCTGTCCAGCAAATACTTGGCTACCTATTTATTGTTTGGTCTTCTATTCAATAACCCTGGCATTTGTACCTGACTACCTTTTTTCTCTTCTTCCATTGGATGTCGCACTAAGTTCCTTTTGTGTCAATTTCACCTGAGAAACATTTGAAGCTAGACTGGGAAATTGGTAACTGCTAATATTGCTGGTTGTCCTCTGATTATTTCTTCACCAGAGTATATTCAGGAGTATTATTGTTTTAGAGTTCTGTTCATTCACCATGTTTGCTTGCAGTCGCCCTTATTTACTGGGTTTGTTTAGGGGAAAAAAGGTTAGCTTCTCATAGTTCCTGATTAAACTCATTACCGCGTCTTCTGCTCAGTTTGTCTATGCAATTTGGTTTTCAATTGGGTTGCCGTGCTGGGTAGTTGTTAAGCCTGGAGCTCGGGTCTGTACTGAGGTTCAGGTATTGTTTGTTCTTGATATGTTTACTTCCATCTACTAACAATAACATGTTCAAGATGGTCAGGATATAGTTTCTCGATGCAAGGTAAATGTAGCTGCCACAAGCTCTCTCGTCCCTGACAAAGAAGGCCAACGAGGAGTTGCTCCTGTATCTTATGTGATAGTGATAATTTGCATTGCATTGGATGCAAGGTCTTCCAATCTTGAACTGGTTTTAGCTTGTTGCATTTTCTTGCTTCAATTGGTCTAAGTTTTGGATCTTTGTAAATTGTTACTTGGTGAAATGTATGCAAAAGAATCTGTCTCGGTACTTTGCCGCATTTCTGTCGTGTCTTTTATTGCTCTTTGTATGTACTATTGCATGTCGTAACGTTTCTTGTCGGTATATGTTCTTGCAACTCTATGATCTGCGTAGCATAGCAGCTATTTTTGCGTGTGTGAATCTGCTACCTTCTGTTAGTTTCTTGGCACCATGAACTTTGTTGTGGAGGGTAGCCCTGTATAGCTGGTTTGTTACGGTGCCATATATTTGCTCAAGGTGTTTATGTCACTAGCCGTCTTGCCCAAATTATTGGTGTGTGCCAGAAACCCTCGTGCGGTATGAACTGGCTTACTATAGGCCGATTGATCCTACCATAGTGGCCAACTAATCAAAATTCATGCCATCTCATTAAGAACCTACCTTTCCGATGACCAAATTGCCAATAATTTTCTGACCGCCGTGATAGATGATGGAAGAACAACTTGTAAACTGCAACAAGATAATTTGAAGACGGTAAAAATATATTGCTTCATCATTCAAGGTGGTGTAAACAGTAATGTCTCATGAGTCGTGATTTGCGCACGCAGTTAATTATGTTACTCGGCTGTTGCCCAACAGAAGTACGTGAATTCGTTGCGGTCGGAGTGAAAGGGATGCACTGTCGAAGCAGCAGTTCTTTTCGCGAGAACATAGATAAATGATCAAATTCAATCCTCGGATTGAATTTAATGCATTGAAAACAAGAGTAATAGATTTTTTGGATTTTTAAAAAGAATAATAAATTTGTGCCAATCCAGAAAAAAAATTTATCCTTTTTATTCTCGACCTGAATTGTTGGCAACTTTCTTGATCATTTCTCCCTCCTTTAGACTGACTACTTGGTTGGCCTACATTCTCATATTTAGGTAGATTATAACGTTCAAAGTCAATTTAATATCCGGTAGCGTTTTGTAATCATATCAAAACATTATCATACAAATCCGATGTTTTGTCAATTTTGTGTATCCTATGATGCTACATTTGTAAACTTTCAAATCCCTTAAAAAAAAAAATAAACAAGAGGTGCATGGATTCGTGGAAGTTAAACTAGGACACGAGATTCATACCACGTGTGAAATCAAAAGCAATTAGCATATATAATATACTGCATAGGATTAACAAGAAATATTATATCCCAGTTGGTAAAAGCGCTTTTCTTTCATGATTGAGGTTTTGCGTTCGATTCTTGGCATCTCCTTTTTTTTTTCCTCTCACCGGGAAACACTCTCCGGCCGCCGATGGATCAACCGCCTAAACCGCCGCCAGCGTCAGTTCCTAACAAGAAGAAGGTACTCGTTTTCGTTCTCTCATCCTCCTCCAAAATTTAGTCGAAAAATGTTTAAAAAATTAATAAAAATTAATTCCTCTTCGTGGTCGTCTCCTCCAGTACACCTTCAAGCCCAAGGTCCAGCCCCGTCCACCCCCGCCTATCCATAACAAGCAGAAGTACGTTCTACTCTCCTCTCCTCTCCGATTCCGATTCCCTTTTCTTTTTCTTGTTTTCAGATCTGAAAGTGAGTTGCTGCCTTTGACGGTTACCGTCCACTTGTTCCTTCCTTATCTTTTAATTTCTTCTTATTGTTTTGATCTTCTTTGTTAAATGGAAATGGAAGTGAGGTGGACGCCGGTGAGACCCCCGAGAAGCTGTTGAAGACATTCAAAGTAAGCAACTCCCCCCGTCCGGTTAAATATATATCCGACGCTTTTTTTTATTTTTCTTTTTCCTTATTTGTTTTCTGTTAAATAATTATTAATAGAGTTCACTCATATTTTACCAATATTGTATCTATTTTTTTTTTTTTACTTTATTTTCATATTTTTTTTTGTTTTATTCTGTTATGTTATGTGTATACGTCACATGTCACACACTGTACCTAATTTGGGAGGTTTACTCTTTAATTAATAAATGAGAATCCCCAATTTTCCTAAAATCAACCTTTTGCCACTATATTAACATTCTTCTGATCTCCTGGCTCTAATTTTTCATGGATGCCCTTTTTTTTGTTATTGAAAATCTTCATGCCTGACTTGAGAGTCATCTGTCTTGTCTTTTGCAGCAAAAGAATCTGGGAAGAGACGTGCCTAAAGTGGAGAAGAAATGTAATGTCCTTTGACCTTTTGCTTATCTTGCACAATATGAAGATTTAGTCAATTTGTCTGAAGCGTGCCTTTCTTTTTTCCTTGAGTTGAAAACAATTAAACTGTCTTTGCCTCGACATGGAACTATTGGATGATGGTTCTACAACTAGAAACTGCAAACACCTGTGCAAACTAGGAAAGTTTGGTGGCCGTACTGTAGATACCAAATCTCGACGTTGCTCGAGCAATTCTGCACAAGTTGTGAGCTCATCGACAGTTTTGCTAAGTGTGCTTTCTGTCTGGTATAAGTTTGATCTTCTGGCATTGGTGTTAGATGATGTGTCGCATATGAGCCGTCAAGCATAGTGAAAATTATCATTTACCATGAGACAAGACAACGAGATGCTTTGTTTGAATTTCAAAATCATACAATTTTGTACTTTTAGTTGACATGTGAAACAGTGCAAGTGCATTAGATAGACTTGCATCATGATAGACTTGTTTGATGTGGCAGAAGGTTGAGGATAAAAGCCAATCAGGAACTTATGGTCGGAATACCAATAATTAGATCAAAGGGAAATGAGTTGATAGATGATTATGTACAAAACTTGCAGCTGAAGTGCAGGTTGCCTTTGGTCACGGAGCCCCAACATCAACTTCTCTACGGAAATATGGAAATCCCAACAAGGCAAAAGTTGGAAGCAGTGATGGTTGCTCCACAATGGAAGAATATTCTGATGCAAATGATGGAACCCTCGAGTTGCTTTCGACTTCATCCATGAAACAGGATGAAGCATGCCCATCCAATTTGACACCCGCGTCACCTTCGGAAGCAGAGGAATATGAGGAACCCTATGTCAGGAACATTCTTGATCGCCCTTTCTTGACATTGAAACCCATCTGTGCAATGTTTTCAAAGATGTTTTAATCTTTGATTTCCCCTGCACAATTGCAGGACTACGAGAATACGAATTATCTGTCAGTTCTGCCTTTGAGGAAGCCCTATTCTGGTGACCCAGGTATGCTCCTAGATATATTGAGAATCTTACGAAGTGCATGATTTTACTTCTCCGCTGCGCGCTACTGAAATGATGAAACAATATCATATTTAAAGGAAATCCTTTATGCTAAAAGCTCTAACCATCGACTAATAGATAGTGTGTATTCGTGGTGTTCTTTCTCCATAACGGCTAATAATGTTGGCTCTCTTTTGACTTCTAGCAATTCTTGATCAAATTGAGTTCGGGGATCCAGAGGAGGAAATACCTATGGATGAGGAAACTATCAATACTGCTTCACAGCTTGGATTGTTGGTTGGTATTGAGCCCTTGATATGGTTTGCAATCTCATCAAGTTTCTTGCAAATTTGATCTCTGAACTGCAGAACTATTGGCTGACAGGAGGTATCTGACGACAAAAAGATGTTTCTCTTTCAACTTCCTCCACTTCCCAAGATATCAGCTAGTGACAAGGGCAAGGGGAAAGCTGAAAGCTCAACGCCATCTGAGAGCAACAGGAGGGGTCCAGGAAGGTGCACTAACTTTGAAGATCTACCCGAAGGATGGATAGGCAAAATGTTGGTCTACAAGAGTGGGAAAGTGAAGTTGAAAGTCAACGATGTCCTTTTTGATGTAAGTCATGATTTCCTGTGGATATTGTTGAATACTGTGTATCTTTAAGCTTATCAATTTCTCTAAATATGCAGGTTGAGCCCGGAACAGTTCATACCTTTGCAGAAGACATCGTGGCCGTTGACACCAAGGCTCAACGTTTCTGTAATATCGGAGAGCTTGCCGGAAATGCTGTTGTTATTCCCGATGTCAACTCTCTGGTAGACTCCCGGGTTGGCTTGAACAAGTCGCAGCCAAAGTGAGAAGTACAGATTTGAAGGATGCACAATGAATTCTACAGACAACCTCGCTTCACCCGAACGTGTAAATCCCTAAGTAGGATCTAAAAATGCTCAACTGCTTCAGGCAGCTTCTGAATGGGAATATAATAGGATTTCAAATGCTCAACTGCTTCAGGCAGCATTTGAATGTGAATATAACAGGATTTCACTACTTGGTGGGATGAAGATGGGTCAGATCTGAGTAAGATTCGTAACCAAATTAATTGGACTTTACGATGAAGTCTGACTTGAAATGTGCTGGGAAAATCATCAGGCATCGGAAGTTAGAAGGATTAAAGCACTTGATAAACACAACAAAAATTAACATGGAATGAATCCCAAGTTTTGTACAGGACAGACCAAAGACCTACAGAATATTACAAGAACGAACCTAAAAAAGGAACACATACACAGATGTACGTAAGAAGAACCGACGACAGATCTATTCTGTAGAAAGCATTCAACAGTGGAAGTCAACACTGGGAGGATGCTGCTACCATGTCATATCATCGAATTTTTCCGAGACTTGATGACTCGGGTTATAATTACAATCAAGAGGACCAGTATTGAAAGCTGCAATGAGGTTCCCGCAATTTTCATGAACCGATCGAACTGATCAGGATTGGTTGGTGCAGTGACTTTATTAGTCTCCCCCGGTTGCTTCAGCAAGTCGTACATTACCTTTGACAGTGTCTCAAATATGTCTGCAAATTTGGCCATGGTGCTGTCAATCATCCACATTATGACGTTCAAAGCTGGATTGGTCTTCCCGGCCGACTCACCCGAGCCCTCGAGTCTAGGGGGAGAAACCTTGACATCTACATAATCCATAATGCGGCATTATACTAAGTCAAATAAGACATTCGCTCATGATACAAAAAAAGTCCGTCGAGCTACTAATTCAAAACCAAACTGTACAGGCGAAGTCTCCTCTAATCAAAACAAACCTGAAGAGTAGGTCTGACGCAACTCTTGTACCGCTTCGTTGTTCAAGACAGCATCCCAAACAGCTCTATCAGAAGATAGTGAAATGACCATTCTCTACAAGAGAAAAGCATGAACTAAGTTTTAGACTTCTAAAGAAAATTATCAAACACATGATTTGTAGCTTCTACTCAACTGAGTTGAAAACACTAAAGAAAATGAAGTCACAAATAAGAACCTGAACAGATGGATCAGTTTGCAACAGATGGAAAGCATCATACACTCTGTCCGATCCAAAAGACCGTGACCTCGCCGTATTCAAAAGATTAGCAGAAGGCTCCAACCAATCCGACTCTGCTCCAGCTGACGCAACCCGTCGTAGTATGAGATTCGGACTAGAAATCTGATCCACCGCATCTACAGAATAAGGATATCTATCCCTTACCAACTGAGAATATGAGGATGTGCCAAACACCCTGCAAGAGCGAAATGCACAAGTGTTAAGACCATGGACCGATTTGATCATTCTTGTTCTTCTCAGGTTTCAAACTGGAGTTCGGATTAATTGTTCATGCAGGCTTTAACAACCACATCTTAGGGGTAAATAGCGATGGGCATAAAAACCAATTAACGAGAATGAGGTCATCGAATTGTCAAATTCAGACATCTTCTCGGGGAGCCCCACATCCAACCTAACAATCCCAGTACGTACATCTTCAATAATTTTCCAGTTGTGTAACATCCAATTTCTCATACAAAGAAACTGGTTGTCTGTTTCTACAATTTACTAGTTGTATAACTCCTTGGGATGTCTCCGATCCATCCCCATCACCACCCACATATAGTAAGAAGAACAGTAAACAAGAAACTGTGCCTAAAATGACAATAAGCAATCACCTAGCGAATTATCCTAAAGTAACATATAACATACACCAGAATAGAAAATAAAATCTATATCAGCCTCAAGCCCTCACATGTCATAAAATCGGCATAAAAGCCATTAATTACTACCCAACAAAAAATGGCAGATAAACAACAGAATTCAAGCAAAAAGATGCAAAATTTCATTCTATATAGAAGGAAAAAAACAAAACTTTTGATCCACCTCCATCTTTGAAATGCAAACTTTGTGAAGTAATTCGATTCAGTTACAACCCACCATTCTTGGTAGAACCATTTTTTTCTCAACTCTATAGTCCAACAATAAGTAGAATTAGAGCAAAAAAGCAAGGACATTTTTTGAGAGAAAAAAATCAAAACTTTAGTCCATCTTCCCTCTTAGAACAGCTAGCTTCAATCAAGGAAAACACCCAGCTGCATCTTTCTTGAGACAAACCCCACAATTTTTGGTGAGAAAAAAGACCAAAACTTTAGCAACAACACATCTAAAACAAAGCAAAAAACCTTACTGGGTAAGTGCAGAAACAGCTGAATGAACTTCCTCGGGTGAAGGAACAGAACCCAGAAACCCTTCATCCCGATGAAGAAGAGGCATGTCCTCCTCACTCACATCATGAACTTCACTCTCATCATCATCATCATCATCATCATCATCATCATACGAGACCCACTCATACTCCTCCCAAGCAGGCCAGCCATAGTAAGGAGAGAAGCCTCCTCCTCCTCCTCCTCCTTTGATAGTACTAACATCATTAGAAGTGGAGGAAGTGAGTGGCTTTTGGAAGTGGTTCCTTGTAGGAGAAGAGCAACGGCTCCTGGGTTTTGAAGTAGTTGGGGAGTTGGTGGTTGTGGCCACACCTCCCAAGCTTCCCACCCTCATCATCCCTATGGGTCCTCGGAATCCTCCTACTCCAGCCATTTAAGTTGCAACCACCGGAAAAAGACCCCAAATTGTCGGGATTGGTCTTCCTAACCAAAAAAACGAGCCTCAATAATTTTGCACTCCAACAATTGGATAAAAAAAGACCAAGCAAGCAAGGTCCTTCAGGCTTTTATCCTCTCTTTTGTATCCCTGGGAGGTGGTGGTTGATGTTATGATATTATCCAGAGGGGAAGGGTGTATGTGTAATTTGGGCATGTAATCTTGTAGAAGAAGTTGGGAAGAGTTTAGAAGTTCTTACTGTGCTTTAGTTATGTTTTGTAGCGTTTTCATGCGTGGACTATGGATAGGGACATTCATTTCCATTGACTTTGTGCAAGATTCTCTCTTCGTTTCACAGCGCCAAAATGTTCGGGTGGATTGGGTTATGGTATTTTTTTTTTATTGTATGGATGGATTTTTTAAAAAAAATCAAAAAAATGTAGGATCAAAGTAAAAAAGATTTTAACAAGTCAGTATCATATTAAAGAATCCAAAAATTTACAAAAAAATACATATGTCAAAATTTTTTTTTACAAAAATTCAAAAAAATATGGGATCAAAGTGAACAAATCACACGGATAGTACGAAAAACATGTTATTTTTTAATAATAAAAAATACACATGTCATTATGGCATGAAAAAAATATCAGTACGATCTTACCAAAGTTTGTATTGTATTGACTAATTTATACAGTCCGTACCCAATCTATTCTTAAAAAATAAAAATTTTGAGTTTAAGAATTAAAAAAATGTAAGTATAGCAGTAGAAGAATGGAGTCTTAAATAAGGCTTGAAAAATATGAAAATTCACACAAAAAAAATCTACATTTATTTTTGGCGAGAGTTATCCAAGTGATTTATATTAAAAAATAGTTGATCAAAGTGAATCAAGTAGTACAATACGAAAAATCAAAAATGTTGTTTTATTTCTCTGATTTTTTTAGTTATTTCACAGTGTAATAAGAGTTTAAATTAGGTAGACTTTAATGTATAACAAATTATGGTTAACCTTCTATATAAAAGAGGATAATATTTAGGATCGAATAAGTTAGTCTCCTCTTAGCTTATGTATATTATTACTTCACCTATTATAGAGGTGAAAAATCGTATTAACTCATATGAACTTATGTTGATTGAACAGCGTATATTGTGATTTTCGTTGTTCATTATTTTTATATCATTTCTAGATCAATATCATTCGACTAAAAATACAAATATCAAATAAAGCCATAGACATCTAAGAGCAGTCATTAACAATGTAAGAAAACAAGTTTACAGTATGAGGATGAACTGACAGTTTCGTATTTGAGTACGAGAAATGATTGGTACTCGTTGAAAATTAGGAGTTAGCATTAATCTTGTCTCATTTCTCAAACCTATACAATTTTAGGGCTTCCTATTAATCTTTACCCGCCCGTCACGCAATCCCCACATAGTTGAATCATTTTAGTAATTTTAATATCCAATAATTACTAAATTGTCAAATTAATTCAATCAGATTAGTCATCGGTTCGTGCCGTTTGTTTTTCCAACATGGTTTAGCGAGACTAACAAGTTCCAAAAAGTCAGTTGGAGATTTTTTAGTTAAATTAAATATTTAAAGTTAAACTAACTAAAAATATTATATTTCCAATTATAATTTTATCATCATTCAAATATCATTTTTAAATTCAAGTTTAAAATCATAATAATATCAACAAAAGTATTGTTTATGTGGGGCCTTCCATATATAACAATGTTTTTTTTGCCATTGGATCTGTCATCTGTTTCTTCGTAATCGTTTTCGTGTGGTTAAATTAAGCACCGAACGAGCCTAAATAATCGTGGAAGGTAGTGACAGTAGGAAGTCTCCAATTCAACTAACAATTGAGTGCCAATTTTGTCTTCCTGTATCAATTAATGCTATTGAATTATAATTTGGAGAAGAGTTTCGTGCTTAAGATTGCCCACGTAAACTATCTATTTAACCCATCACATGAAAAGTAATTAATTTCTCTTTTATTTATATACTATTTATTATCATTAATTTTTATATTAAAATTATATAATACAAATCAAAAATTACAAAATAAGATAAGTAAGAATTAATACAAGTTTGAGAATTTGGATACTATTCTTAAAGTAGATAAGATAAAAGATTATAAATTTGAATGGTTAAAAATTAGGATCATATATATATATATATATATATATATATATATATATATATATATATATGTTTGTGGGAGGATGAAGTTTCCACGCGGATTACAACGTCATAAAAACATGACATTGTTTGTACAAGGATCACAGCATTTATGACCCATAGTCAGAATGATTATAATTGGAAAATATTTGATTCAATTGATAACTTTTCAACCACAACATGGGAATACTTTTGTGACAACACAGACTAATAAATCACAATTTTCTTATTTTTAAATTATAAACTAATTTAAAAATTTCTTTCATAAATGTATGATATTTAAAATTGAACACAAATATACTCCATTTAATCTCACGTCTTTTTTTTTACAAGGCTTTGAATACAAGACTTTCTTTAATTCTAGAGTCAAACACAGGCCAACATATGTTCCCAAAGACCCACACAGATCCAGGCCCATAAAACAAAATGGACCCGCAAAGTCTAGGCCCATTAAATTCACAAAAGTAGGAAAAAGATCACAGGCCCAAGGTAAAAAAAAACCGATCCAAATCCCGGATCCTACGAAGTGTCGTCGTTTCAGAAGCTACTTCTCTCTTGTTCGTCGTACCGAAGAAGGCGACGAGCAAAAGTTCGAAACCAAACATTTCCGATCAGGAAAATGTCATCCGCCGACGCCGACCTCTCCCGGACCTTCAAATACTTGCTCGGTCTCTCTCTCTCTCTCTCTCTCTCTCTCTCTCTCTCTCTACGAAGAGTAATCCAGCCACAATGGCGAGAACTGATTTTTTTTTAATATTTAATTTTTTTCGGTAATTCAGCGACGCAGTTCCTGTCGAGGGGAATACCTTTCATATTCAATTCATGGATCGTTAGGCACCTGTCCGAACAAGACTACGCCGTACCTATTTCCACTTAATTTCTCCCACTTTTTTTTAAAAAATATATATTTTGCGATTTTATTCTCATTTATTTATTATGTATTATTATTATCTGGAAATCGCAGGTATATGCGGTACAGTTTCACCTGTTCGTCACGTGCGTATTGTTCTTAAGCCGAGAAGGATTCCGGCGAGCCTGTTTGAGGGCGGACATCAAACGGTTACTACTCTTTCCGTACTTCTTCGTTGCTTCGTTTGCTCTTATAGTTTGGTGATTAAAGCTACGGATGTTGATATCTCGTTTTGCGATTTACGTAGTGATGGGGAGTCCGAGGAGGAATCTGCAACCAAGCTATTGAAGGTGGCCAGGTTAACGCTCCCTCTTGGGATTGCAGTTACGGGTTTCGGGTGCGGTTTCGTGTTTTGGTGGCAAGGGCTGAGTTACTCTGATCCCTATGCTCGGGCCATCCTTATCAATGGTAATGTGCTACTCCAATCTTAATTTTCAGTCACTATTGGGGCTGAGTTGGCCTTTATGTTTGATATAGTATCATTGTACCAAAGGGCAGTTGACCTAGCGGTACAATGTGTGAAATGACTTGACGGGGTTCAAGCCTTGGTAGGTGAAAATTTTTGGTGTAAATTTACCTTCACAGAAAAAATTACTGTCATTATTCATAGGTTGAGATTAGATAGTTGTAGAGTGAAAGGAACTGTCGAAGTGCTCCTAATACTTATTTTTTAGCAGATCTTATGTTCTTATACAGTGCCTTAATTATGTCCTGATCCCTGTGGTCCATCTTTCGTGTCCGCATGGGGACCAGGAATTTTCACTTTTGCTAGGATCTCCAACATAGTTGATCTTATATGTTTCCCAAATTTTGCAGGCTTTGCTTGCGTATTGGAGATGTTGGCTGAACCTTTGTACATCCTTTCTCAGAGTTTGCTTCTACTTCGATTGCGGTTGGTGGTGGAAACTGTTGCGACATTCTCTCGCTGTCTGACAATGTACATCCTCGTTGTCTACCAAACTGGATTGGTAATGTTTAAATGGGCTATGTTAACAATCTTGAAGTTTGTTTATCTAAACCTCTTGTCTATTGCTTGCACCTATTCCCTTCCGAATGGTAGGCTGATGGTGTTTTTGTTGGGTAGAGAAAACTTATCTTCAGATACTATTTTTCGTGCACAATTCAATTCTCAACATTCTATTGGTTGTACCTTTCTGCAAGCTTTTTCTTTTGAACTTCTTGCAAATGATACATTCTGATAAGTTAAATTTTTTACGCCTTTGATTCTTGCTTTATCCCTCCGAGTTTCACGATCTATTGCTCCTCTTTGGGATTTTCTTTTTTGCCACTGTTATTGTGAATGTTTTGCTTAATGGGTGCACAAGATTCTGTTTTAGTAGGTCTTCTATCATACAGGTAGCATTCTTTGTGTTGTGATTTTTGAACCTAAGTAAGTATCAATATTCACAAATTTGTAATTCAGTCCACTTGAAAGAGAGGGACTTTGCTTCATTAGGATGATCGTTCTTGATTTATTTAATTTTTAGGACCTGATCAGTTTATAGATTTCTGAATATACCAATGTCGTCAAATTGTTGTAGGAAAGAACAATAGCGTTTGCACTATCACAAGCTGCATATGGAGCTTGCTTGTTCTTGGGATACTGGAGTTATTTTCTTCTTTTCCGTGCATTTGATTTTAGTGGTCTTATTTTTTTCAGGTAAACTATTCTTCTTGATGTATATCGTTTATAACTTGCATCATTTTTAGCATTGTGGAGACCATTGAACCCTGGTCAAAGAAATAGCTTAGTCTCTTTAGCACATGGTTTCGTATTGGTACATATATACCTCCAGCTAACTGATCAATATTCAACAGATGTAATCAACTTGCATGCAGTCAAGTTTAAGTGTTGACTAAAAGAAGAGCCTATTTTGAGTGCATGTTGATACATACTGCAGATGAAATTTAACCTCCTTTATTTTCCTGCGTTAGACTTGTAGATCTCAATATTTTATGGAGTCATGTCTAAATGGTAGATAATCACGTAGCTTGACTGGCTTTAATTGATTGTGTACATGCCCCCTTACAGACTAGGATCTATCAGAGATTTTGACGGGCAGCTCTCACACATGTGCTGGGTGTTTTCATTGCAATCAATCGTAAAGCTCATCCTTCAAGAAGGCGAAAAGCTGATACTGGTTTGGCTGGATACTCCATACAACCAAGCTGTATATGGTCTTGTTGATAAATTAGGTAACATTCATTTTTAATCCTTTGCTTTACAGAGTCTAATGGCGGAGTTTGGACCTGTAGTAGTATGCTCGTGAGCCAAATATTGAATTATTTTCCGACTTCATGCTCGTGCCAAAGAAGTGTATGCTTGAACTTAGAACATGGTTGGTAGTCTTCTGCTTTCACCTAATCTGTACAGCCATGGTAGTACATTCATTTTTCTTTTTCTCTCAGGGAGCTTGGTGGTCAGGTTGGTCTTTCTTCCATATGAGGAAAGCACCTATGCAACTTTTGCCAGGTGTGCTTCAGGTTTATTCCTTCACTTGTTTGTCCTTCGCATCTGGCGTTTCACTTCGAAAACACCGTTTCTGTGTTTTTTGCAAAATCTTTTACCGGATTCTTGTATTGGATGGTTCATTCTTGGTGGTTTTCTGAAAGTACATGAAGCATCGTATGGTATAGAGTTGATACTTTCCTCCCATCATTCACATATTCTTCACAGCCAAGCCAACAAAAACCTAGGATTATCGTCCACATTTGATGCTTGAGCATGAGAAAACTCGATCTAGGATGTAGCTTAGAATTATACGCAGTACTTGTAGCTGCCTAGATTGGTACTGTCAAAATGTGGGCAAGACATCCTCTGCACGAAAACTTTTTTTGCATGCATGCAACTGTCTTCTTATTTCTTTATTAACAGTTTAATGTCTATTGTCTGTTTCAGGTCAACATCCAACCAAAAGCAGGAAGCTGGCAAGCTTGCTAACAGATGCCATGAAGCTTGTTATGTTGATAGGTACGCCACCATGTACTTCTCTTTTGCTAAATCAAAATTTGGTGTTGTGAATTGTTATATTGTTGCACAAACTCCTGATCTTAAATGGTGCCACAATTTCGTTTATTGATTAAATTTGCACTCCTTGCGATTGAACTTCTTGAAGATCTGCACTGACGTGTGTATCATCCTCTCAGGCCTTGTGTTTATGGCATTTGGTCCAAGTTATTCTTATCCGCTCATCAGATTATTGTATGGCCACAAATGGAGTGACGGAGAAGCAACAACAGCCCTCCGGTATTATTGCGTCTACATTGTTGTTCTGGCTATGAATGGTTAGTTATTCTTCTGCATACTTCCTGTTGGTAATAGAGTTGAGTCAGTTGACCTTGTATTTTTATATATAATTTTATTTCCTGCTTTCAGTTCTTATTCTATGGTATGTTGGACCTATGTTTAATTATCCGATTCTTGCATTCAAATATTCTCATATTGGTGCTTTCTATCAGCTATGCATCATCTGTGGTTAGTGCTTGCTGTGTTGTTTATCATCTCTTGTATATGAATCTAGGATATAAATAGAACAGATTGTTCAAGTCACTGTGTCGTCAATGCACACATCCTTAACAATACTGCAAGTGAACACTAATTTTTTGGTGTGTTTAATGTTTTGCCGTGGACCCATACAGCTCTTGGTTCTTGTGGGCTACTTTTCGATAATAAGTTATCTGCTCGATGCATTACAGGAACTTCTGAAGGATTTCTGCATGCAGTTGCAACAGAAAAGCAGCTCAAACTGTCAAATGTCTTCTCGCTTATGTGCTCGGTGATATATGTCCTTTTGAATTTCTCACTTATTAAATCAGCCGGAGCAGTTGGTTTGATTATGGCAAACAGCGCAAGTATCCTATTTTTGTGTTTATGTTTCTGCAGAAATCCTCGTCTTGAAACATCCACTTCCACATATGCACTGTAGTCATGTATTAATCATATTATTTTGCCCGTGACGCTTTACCAAAATGGTAATGCTTTTGATTCCTGGGGGAGTAAGTCGCTGGAGAGGAGGGTAAAAGGTGGAATCCCCTCTATTCTGCTATCCTTTGGTCCATGGGCCCTTTCATGCATGCACAAAGAGATGCCATACTATTGCGCTCCCCACCGGGGACTTGTCTTCAACACAATATCAAAGAAGTGACTGGAATTTTTAAATCCTCAGTTGTCTTTGTATGTTGGAACTCCGTTGGCATTGCATGATCTATTGAAGACATCAAGTAGTAGAGAACTATACTCAACCAACATAGTTGATGAATATGCTTTTTGGTCTTTGGCTCTGGACATCTAATGTTTGCATTCTAAATATACTTCAATATATTGGACATTTCTTTAAGGGTTCATCCAATTGCTTTCTTCTCTAGCTCTGTCATTTAAGAGGATCACATCTCAGTGGTTTTGTCCAAATGTTCTCTTTCATGTTCTCTTTGACTGTGTGAAGATATGATGTTGAGGATTAGTTACTCTGCAGTATTCATTAAGCAGTATTTTCAGGTATGATCTTCAGCTCATAACTTTTAAGTACTTTCGATACCGAATCTAACCATGTATCTACATGTCACAGGATTCTTCGGCGTTCTCTTTCATGGGCTGTTTGCCTTCAGGCTGGATCGTTCTGCTTTTTTCAGCTGTAGTTACTCTTATTTCCGAGGAAATCTTTCTAGACCATGAGAATTTTTGGCCGACATTTTTCATTCATTTCTCTATCGGTTTCTCTTGCTTCTGCCTGTCAGCTTTTATAATGTGAGTAGTTTCTTTTCATTTTAATTTGTTTGAGATCCATCTTCTACTGTTGTTTTCTTGGTACTGCTGTTATGAAAGAAGTGACAGATACAAATTCTTGTATACCAGTTATCGCCGGGAGAGGCCCTTCATCAATAAAATCGTACGCTTTCGTGATCATGTGGACTGACGATCGGTTAGCTAACAGGATCTTCCAATGGTGAGGATCTCGTCATTGTTTTGATTTCTGCATTTGGTTCCATGTGCAGCTAAAATAAACAGAGATTTCTTGATGCAGATAAGCTAACAAAGATGAAAGGACATTGTTGATGATTCGGACACTCCTGATGGAAATGAATTTAACCCGAGGAAGATGAATTAAAAAGTCCGTACCAACCGCCTCCAAGGTAATCTCTCCCTCGGATACCCTTAGACAGGGAGACTAACAAGAAACTTTGTACAAATGATGATGACCATCACTTTTCTCCCATGTCACAGATCCACTCATTCGGATCAATTAGCATCTATAAAAGAAGAAATTACTTTCTGTGTAAAACTTTTTCTAAATAGTCAAATGGATTGCATCCGTAACTTTCTCATCGAATTCTTTGGAGAATACTTTCACAATCCCTTTTTTTGTTGCTTCTCCAAGTCATGCGCAGCAACATGAAGTGTTGTCTCCTCTGTAGCCCATACCATAATAATTTCACATGCAGTTGCACTCATCGCACTCCACAAAGAATTCCCACTGCGATGTCGTTTTAAGTGCACCATTTTTGTTCTCAACTTTTTGGCTACTGCGTTTGGTTCAAACTAACATGAAAGGTAAATTCCTTCATTCAAGATAAAAACCTGTCGCATTTGTTTGTTATAGAAATGCGTACCGCAACTGCGGCATGTTAGTTCTAGTTGAACCGGAGATTTTGAGTTCGAACGTTGGAACAATTTGTAGGAAAGTTGTTGCCTCTGTGGTTTTGGTCGGTTCAAACTTAAATTAATCGGTTAAGTAAGTATAGTTTTAACCTGAGTGATAATTCCAACATCACCCACGGGTGAGGAGATGGCTGTCCTCCAGTTTCGGTGCCAAACCAGCACTCCGTTAATTATAAGCTTTGAAAGCTTGGGAAAGGAAAAGGTGAAAAAGGTATGGGAACAGAATTGAGGCTTATGATTAAAGACGTAGACTTGGTTCCCTTTTTAGTGTTAAGACAAAGAAATGGACGTAAAAGTTGCTTCTATCTTCCAAGGGAAAATGATGGTAGTTTGAGATTTTTCTCTTAAGCAAAGTCCTAGTGGAATAGGATTTGAAGAGGACGGAGGTTAGGAGTTGGTGGATTTGCAATAAGAGAGTCCTTGCTTTCTTGATAATGCAAAGAAATTCGCGATCACCCTTTTTTGGTGCACATGAAACTTAGGACCTCCCTTTTTTTCTGTGAAAATTGGACTTGGAAATTTCTTCGTGAGCTCGAAAATTTTGGAAATTTGACTTATTCGAAAATCTGGAGGACGGGAAACTAAACATAGTTTGAATTGTGTTCATGCGTTTCGATACATTAATTGGTTTGTTATACTCGGCTTTCAAGAGTTCATACTTTAAATTTTGAATGGAGGACCCCACCGGAGTTCCGTGGTGTCGATGTTTGTGGATTGAGATTCGTGGATTTTCCAATCTACGGACAACGATAAAAAAAAAAATCGAAAGACATTTTGTCCTTTTCTGTTTTGGTCAACTTGGCACAAAATTAGTCCAAGGGGGAGTTTGCTCCAGGTGGTGACCCGTTTTTGTGCCAAATAAACCAGCTTCGTTATTCATTCTTAAATCACAAATTACAACGTGTGAATTTTCAAACACCATTCTTGCTCCTAGAAAACACCCCAATTTGCTATTATAATCTCCTATTCCTTTTCTTTATTCTCTCCACTGCCATCCATTTACTTTAGAAGGTCTAAATCATTTGGTTGTCTCTTCTTATATAATAACTAATTCTCTAAATAAAAAAAATAAGTGGTGTTGCTCTCTCATGAGTATATCTTCATGCTAAAGCAACTTACTTTCAGTAGGCACCAAAATGATAGAACATGACATGTAATGATGACGTTGGGGCCCTGGGCGAATTGCACCATTTTCGTTCTCTTGGCGATTAAAAATCCTTCTCACTAACCGTATAGTCTTAGTTTAAGAAAAAAAATTAGAATTCCAACGTTGGTAATGAAATTGTGTTAAATATCTGTAATTTTTTGTTATTATTTAAAAATTATACATGATTCGAATCCAAATTAGTTGACTAAATGTGTATTAAGATAATAAATAATTTAAAAAACACTAACCACAGGTTATAATTGGTGGGTTGAATTCAAATGTGTGATTATGGTAAACAGTCCGTGATCACATGGATCGATCTTAAGCAAATTATCTTCTTTAAGCTTTATTTTTTTGTTCTTTTCGAAAAGCTTCATTCATTGCATTTTCATAACTATGCTTCATAGATATTGGGTACCCGATTGGGGTCCAGGAAGAATTACGCGGTTTTATTGGCCCAGTTGCCCAATAGAACGTCAGACTATATTTGGCTCCAATGCATCAGATCTCAATTAAAATTTAAAAATTAAACGCTCTTGATTGAATGCAACATTAGGATGAGTTACTTTTTATGAATTCTTCTATCTTTTAACGATAATGTGGTCTGTGGAGACATAAAATATTTTTTTGTTATGGACTCGACCATCGTTTCATTATGAAGATCATGCTAGTACTTGGTTGAGGTATCAAACCCACTTTAACGTTAAATCTTGACCTAAGAGTATATTTCTCTCACATGCCCAGTTGCACCCACGCCCTTCAGGCCATAATAATTTTGTTGTCCACTCGGAGATGATAAGATAATGCATTATAATGAGAAGTAAAAAAAGCTATTTTCGAGGACTTATAATCATCGAGTAAAGTAAAAATTACAAGGCGTGACTATTAAGTCAAAATTCACTTTCTCAGACGTTATGTTGATTTTCGACTTTTCTCCAGCAAGTTCGTTTTCGGAGTAAAATTTATAGTAAATTGTGTACAACTGTTCGATTCAAATTGACACGTTTTTAAACTGAATGTAATTTTTTGAAACCGAATGTATCTAATGTGAAGTGAAATTGACTGCAAATTGTGTGTAAATTTATTGAAACCGGGTGCGTTTTTAAAGTGAATGCAAGTTCTTTATAAAATAATTGCAACTAAACTAAACAGAATTATACCCAATTTGCAGTCGATTACAATTATTTCGGGGAGAAATTTCTTAATTGGTTCTGTGTGGTGTCCCGGCTCACATATGTGGACCTCCAATAGGTTTGTGAGTTATGACCCTTTTCTCCCTCATTCGTCCCTTTTTCCAATTACATGACATATGTTCTCGAATATGTCCATTTCTCATCATTCTCTTTGCGGATCCACACACACACGACTCTCCTTTTTATACATTTTCTTCTATTGCATCATCTCGGATATCTCTCCTTGTAATATTCTGGTCTCCTGCTTTCCACCTTACCGTTTGTTTAGATATCCTTAGATCCCTTCACTAATTTGGTTTTAGACTTTCTATAAACTAACTGAAAAAAAGTAATCATAGATTTAAATTGAGTCAAGTAAGACTATCAAATGTTCATTTTCAATGCTAGAATTCAAAATATTTGATTGAAATAATGTAAACCATAGTTCCACACAGAAATTCCGTAGAAGCAATGGCCTACAGTTTTTAGCTGTTCTGTTTTTAGTTGATTGTGCTGCAAGAAACTATTTGTGTTCTCTTGTTCTTCCCGCTGGAACAGTAGCAATTACTAATGATTGGTCCGTTTGGAAGTTCGTGGTTCTTGTCATGTAACCATCTATACGTATGTAAAATAGTAGGGAAAACTTTACTTTTCTCAAATAGTGGTTTTGACCAATTTACCTTAGTATTTTACGAAAAAAAAACAGTAAATCAGTGACTGAATGTTTTTTGGTTGGACTTGGCAGGAATTATTTCTTGTTGTCTGGCTCAAAGAATAAACAGTATCTACAGGTTCTGAAATTTGAATAAAATCAAAAGGTTTACTTAAAAAGTAAAACTTAACATTAAATGCGAGTTTTATTAAGAGTGAAAACGATAGCTAGATGCTTCCTTGCATAGCATATATATCCCATTGCTTTCTGAAACCCAAGTAACATTTCATCACTTCCAAGATTCTGAGGGTCTCCTCATATGGGGTTGGCAACAAAATTATATGTATCAACTTTATGCTGGGAATATTGGTATCAATATATATGACAAGTTCAAGATGGTCCAACCTTCCCCACTTATTAAAGATAGGAAGAGCATGCACAATTTCATATGACTAAAGGCTAAGATAGCCTCTACTTTTGTAGTGTATATTCATTTTTGGACCACATTTGAAAGGAACCACAGATTTTGTGTATCCAGAGCAAGCTTCTTGTGCTTTACATTTTACAAGAGCTGGTGATCTTGATGGAAATTAGATTTGCAGACTTGCAATTATTAGTTGCTCTATCTTTATTTGGAATTCATAACGTTTATACTACATATAATGTTTTGATTTGGTCATGAATTTAGCCGGCGAAAACATTGTTTTGTGATTTTTTTAGATTCTTCTCGTAGAATTAGTGATGCAGCATATCATGCAGATAAATTAATAATTTGTTATCATCTGGGATATAACTAATTTATTTAGGGCAATTAATCTTACTTGATTATGAGTTAGGTTAAACCTCTATCACATTGGTCCAAAAATTTAAAATTATGAGAGATAATAGTGTATTAAAACGTGAAACCAAATAATAGTAAATAAATAGACTTTAACTACGGATGTTTTGGTTGGAAACCCATCATAAGAGACGAAAAAGGGTAGGCCTGGCTATTACCATAGCATATAGGAGGCTCCTAAGAAAGTATCAAAATAGAGACAATAACAAGCGTGAAATTTGAAGCACGCGCAGTCGCCCACCCAACCGATAATGTATTCATTTTAACTTAATTGAATCCAAGTTCGAACGCAATAGTTACTTGTTATGATGAATATTTTAAAAATTACGATTTGATCGTGTCTCGACATGTTAAAATGCTAATAATGACCCATTTTGGTCCATTTATTGACTGAATATCCGAGAGTGGTTCGATTACTCAAATTCAGATCGGACACCTTTGGATGAACCAGTTCACCAAGAAAAATGGAAGACAACATTACAAAAATACAGAACGACAAAAAAGTATAAAGAAATAGCTAACAAGTTACAAAACGACCAAAGTTAAAAATTTTGAAATCGTTAGCTTGAAGTATTTACTTTTAAATTTGTTAAATTAATGTACGAAGATTTTGTTTGAATAAATTGTACATCAAAATTGTTAAATATTTAAAATTATGTGGTATTTTGTTGTTTTTATGCTAAACTGTACTTATTTTACCTTAAAAGATCTCAATCGGACCCGGGATCCAACTAAGTGGACCGTAAATTTGGGTGAAAATCATCTCTTTTCGGTTCGGTTTAAAAATATCGGTTACAATGTTTTGTAAGATTATAGAATTGAAACTAAATTGGTCACTTCAACAATTGTTTGAATATCATAAAAAAGCAACCAAGGAGGTCACCTGCTCCGACCTAAATTAATGGAGGTCGCATGCTACAATGTTGCAGTGGTAAAGGCTCAAGAGTAGAGTATGGCTGTCCAAAGGTCACGCGGGGAGAACCCGAAGCAGCTTGGGATCTGGCCAGGGGCCCGAGTCAAAGTTCCTGAACATTAGTGAGATATTTTGTAATGTTACGTGACTAAACCGATTACCTTTACTAAACAGAGAACAATACTATAATTCCTCGTATTCATTCCATGCTTTAACTATTTCGTACTTGTCAAAGTTTAACTCTAAAATCACTTTATTCTCATTTACATTGCATTCCGAACAATTATCCAAGAGACCATTCATTATTCTACAATATCTAGCTCAAATGCATTTAATCTTGAATTCTCTTTTTTCCACCAAATTTGTTAAATTTTTTTAAATGTGTACAAAAATTAGGTGCAAATCATTGATATAGATAATATAAATAAAATAAATTATGTATTTTAAATAGTACGATAAAGGTACGTGAACGGCCATTTGGTCCCCATCAAAGTCTGCATTGAATTGCTTACAAACTAATGGATATATCACATATTTATCGTAGTCTTACGCCTTGTTAATTAAGTGTCATGAATTCAAAACAAGTAAATTACTCTTACAATTTACTTTTGTGTTTTTTTTTGTGTCGTAAGATCCTCTTTTATTATTTGCTTCTCTTGCTTTATTATAGAAACATCAAGTAATTTGTTGCTCGAGCTTCTCCTTTTGATGAAGGTACTCTGCTGGGTCGGTCTTGAAAACGACCAAAGATCTTTGGTCCCGGAAATCGAACGACAGTGTCGTTTTATCATCCCCAGCAACCAAGTCGCTCTGATGTGTTTTTCTTATTTAGGCGTCCTTCTGTTAACTGTGGATGAATTTCATGGCAGTATCAGTTTTTTGGTACTTTGCTAGTTTCTATTGTTATATTTCATCTTATTGTCATATTTTGTCTTATTGTTATCTAATATATTAGAAAGATTAATTTAAATTTAAGTCAAATATAACATTTTGAAAAATGACCAAAAAATTTTAAACTATTTAATATTGTTATATGATTAAGTTAGAAAAAGTTGTTTGTATTACTTTGTATTTTGCAAGGGAATTGATAACATTTTTTTTTAAATAGTTCAATAACATAATTTTTGAATAAAAGGACAAATAAAGTTGATTCTCGTAAAAAGTGTCCAATTTAAAAAAAAAATAGAGAGAAAATTAATTCCTGAAAAACCCTAGAACTGAAACTATCTTAAGTGTTAGGTTATCACAACCACAAGGTTGTAATGATTTTAAGTGTTAGGTTATCACAACCACAAGGTTCCTGAAAATTACTTTATTCTCGTTGCTCTAACAAAGTAAGTTGAACCCGCCCCAACGACCTAGCTCTTTGCGTCTTCATAAATCTATTATTGAACTATGTGGACTTCGCCGCGACCTCGTTCATTAATGATAAAAATTCTCACTCGAAGAAATTACCTAACATGTTCCACTTGTGAAATCAGTACAAACAAAGATAGAGAAAAATGATGTGTTCTAAACATTATTACTCCGCAAGGACACCATTGGAAAAAATATTACAAGTATTTACAAGTTACATATGTGCAGTGTCCATAATCCATTGCTATAGTTTTACGAGGGAAAAGTAACAGTGAGCTTAGTCACCCCAAGTAATGGGTGATCAATCTGACGACTCCCAGTCACCCAGCTCTTTTTCTGTAGCAGACATGTAGCTTGTCCAATCCGAAGTCTCCGGAAAGTTATAGTTTACGAGGATTGTTTTATTTATTTTTAGATTTACCAAACTTGGAATGAAAGCTGTGTTCCAAAGGAAAACGAGGCATAAATCTGCTTTCATCAGCGTAATTACGTAATTACATCCAGACGTGTTAACTAGTGGTCCATGTCAAATTTCAATAAACAAATTGTAAGTTATGGTGATGTGGCCGCCACGTAGAATGTTGATGTGTAGTTTTGTGGGTTTATAGGGCCAAGTCAGCTGCAAAATGATTTTTTTTTGCAAAAAACTAAAACAGCGGTGGAACTATTAAATATTAGTTTGTTCAAATCACATACATTAATTTTATGTATTTTAAACTATGTGATCATGCGATAAAATTGGCCAAAGGTTTTCCAATTCTTATTTTATGCAGAGAAAATTTTCATTAACCATGAAATGCTCCTGTAAAATTGTTAAATTAGCAATCCCAAGACATGCGAATTCTCGGGCTCCTAATTTCGTATCTGACAGGACATATAGTAAAATGTTGGGATAATTACATTTATAACTCAAGGATATAATAAAATAGATTTTAAATTTTTTGTATTTTTTTTACTAATTCATATGTTTATGTACTCTGAACATATTACTATACTCTCTCTTCCCCTTCTCTTCTCTTCCCCAGCAAAACCCAATTTCTTCCTCAGATTATTAACTCAGTCCTAAATTCTTTCTGGTATCAAGGTGTTGAAAATATGATAATGTCCAAATTACAAAAGTTTAAAAATTAATTGGGAAATTACAGAGTTTTCCAAGTTTATTTCACTATACCCTATAGTTATAAATGTAATTATCCTTAAAATGTTTCTTTGTCCCCTATGTACTGTGCTAGCATTCCACAAAAAAGTACTGTAATTATAACAAATGATGGTATTTCAAGGATTTTTTTTGTCATACATTAGAATATCGTGTCAGTACAGGATATTCATATATGACGTGTTTTGGCGACGGTATGTCCATATATTATATTTTTTAAACAATTTATTGTAATGTTAATAAATGTTACACGGATTTGTCAATAAAATTTAATTCTTAACAAACTTTAGGATTATCACATCTCCTTTTATCACATCGCCAAAAGAATCATTTATAAATTATAATTGAACATGTTGGAGACAGAGATGGTAACATAATATGAGAAAGCATTTATTTCGTGTCTATTATATGCATGAAATTTGGACCACTAAACTATAGTGGTTATATGCATGAAATGCTATTCCAAATTTAGGACAACATGAAATATAAGAATATGTCTTTTTCTTTGGGAAAAGATAAAGATATACCCATGTAATATTGAAGTACACTTCTTAGTTCTCGTGGATTGTAATTCAACGCCGGAAAATAATAATACAAATCATTGAGAATCCCTTCCATAACAAATAAAACAGATGTCTCCACCTAACCAGATGGTGATCAAAGAAACCATTAACATGAGTTGTTTTAACTTTAAAGTTCATCTCGCGGTTTAGTACCAAGTTTCAAATTCACTAAGCAGCCAGCCGATATTATACCTAATTGACAACCAAACGATACACTTGAAGAATCTTCATTTGCCATTAATTTTATCAACGCTTCATATAGTCTCGCTAATTTATCTGCGTGTGAAATAATTGAAATTTAATCATTAGTAATCCAAACTAGGCTTGAAGGTGTATTAGTTGGGGCAAATAGTTATTTAGACATCAAATAGTTTGAAAAGAAAAAGCGGTGACCAAAAAAGAAATATTCCCTAATGTTTGTAGGTCCAGGGATTCCAGGCGGCTTGCTCGTCGAATTAGAAAGGGCTTTCTTCACTATAACTCAAAAGAAAGTAGATTAGAGGGCAAACATACAAAAAAAAAAACAGAAATAAATTGAAGTTAATTTGTTCCTGGACAAACAAATACGGAGAGGAAATTGATATGACTTTCTCGGATCCTGTGAGGGACATTCCCACTGTTTCCACCATAAACCTATCAAATTTGGCCAGCCAGCCAGAGATAATAAAGGAGACAAAGGAATGATGAAAAAGTGCAAAGGGAAAGAAAGGCAAACTACCAAATAAATACAAAGATAAAACCAAAAGCAAAATGGACACCAGGCAAAGTAAAAATCAAATACTTGCAAGTGTAAGAAAAGAAAAAAAATAGATCTTAATTTTATATAAATTTTTCTGAGTTCTAACTCTTAAAATTGTAGTAATGCTAAATGTTTGTCAACAGATACTACCATGTAATGATAGTTTAACATATTCAAAATTAAATTAGTCCACTAAGTAGAAATTGTTGAGTGAAATATAAGAGATGATGTGATGATGATGAGACAAGAGTACTGAAGACACTAACTATAGTGTAAGAAGAGAACAGCAGTATCAGTATATTTCCTTTCTCTCAAATTCTTCATATGTTCATCTCTTCACTGTGCCTCCCCCACCAACAAACACCACCAAAGAAAAAGGAAAACTCACTTCAAAAAACCAATCATCATGAAACACCCTCTGAACCCAGCACTCCAAAAAAGCACAATCACTCACCTTCAAAACCTCCATTCCCTTAAATTTACCTCTCTTGTTGCCACCACAATTACCAATTTTCAATAAAAAAACCATGAAGCCTTCTTTTCTAGCTCCCTGCCTCTTCTTCTTCATCCTCCTCTGCACTCTAAAACCAGTCTACTCTGCTGCTGTTTCTGCTTTGCCTCTCCAGCTCAGAGCTCTACTCTCCCTCAAATCTTCACTAACAGACCCTTTAAACACATTCCAAGACTGGGAAATTGTTTCTGCTCGGAATTCTCAGGACCCAGTTTGGTGTTCTTGGACAGGAATCAAATGCAACCCGACGACTTCCCAGATCACGAGCCTAAACCTCTCGAACCGGAACCTATCCGGGTCTATTCCGGATGAGTTAAGGTACCTGACGAGCCTAACCCACCTCAACCTAAGCCGCAACCTCTTCGAGGGACCATTCCAGGACATTGTATTCCAGCTCCGGAACATCAGGGTCTTGGACATCAGCCACAACAACTTCAACTCCACATTCCCGCCGGGAATTTCCAGGCTCAAGCTCCTCAGAGTATTCAACGCCTACAGCAACAGCTTCACGGGTGTTCTTCCGGACGAGCTCGCGGAGTTGAGGTTTCTTGAGTATCTGAACCTCGGAGGGAGCTACTTTGCGGGGGAAATTCCGACAGGGTACGGGAATTTCCTGAGGCTGAGCTTCCTGCACCTGGCTGGGAACTCTCTGGAAGGACCATTGCCACCCCAACTCGGCCAGCTGACCCAACTCCAGCACCTGGAGTTGGGTTACAACGCTGACCTCTCCGGACTTGTACCGCCCGAGCTCGGGTTGCTAACCAGCCTCCAATACCTCGACATCTCAAAATGCAATCTCTCCGGTCCAATACCGGACCAACTCGGGAACCTCGCGGGCCTCCGGAGTCTCCTCCTCTTCTCCAACCACCTGACCGGCCCCATCCCGCCGAGTCTTGCCAACCTGTCGTCCCTCCAGGCGCTGGACCTGTCAGACAACAAGCTGACGGGCTCCATCCCGGACAATTTGTCGTCGGAGCTGACCCGGATCAGCCTAATGCAGAACCAACTAACCGGGGGAATCCCAAAAGAGGTCGGGTCGCTGCCCAACCTCGAAACCCTTGGCATTTGGACCAACTCCCTAACCGGACCGCTCCCCTCAGGCCTCGGCTCGAACGGGAAGTTACAATGGCTCGACGTCTCCACCAACTACCTAACCGGTCCGTTACCGTTAAATCTCTGCGAGGGAAACAAACTCTTCAAGCTCATTCTCTTCTCTAACAACTTCAGCGGAACGCTCCCCGCCTCCCTGGCCAACTGCACCTCCCTGGCCCGCGTCCGCATCCAAAACAATAGCCTAACCGGTTCGATCCCAGCCGGGTTCGGTCAACTCCCGAACCTGACATACGTTGACTTTAGCGATAACAACTTCGGCGGCGGGATCCCGGATGACCTCCCCCAGGCGCCTCAGCTCCAGTTCCTCAACGTCTCCGGTAACGCCTTCGGCTCCGCCCTGCCACGTGGCATCTGGAGGGCCCCGTCGCTACAGGTGCTCTTTTTTTCCTTCTCGAAAAGCATATTTTATTTATTAATCACAGTGTACATACAACCGACCTAGCCTGTGTTATTCCCTCAACAGGTGTTCTCCGCCTCGTCGGCTGGCCTCACGGGTCCGATCCCGGAGTTCCTAGGGTGCAGCGGCGTTTATAAGATAGAGCTGGACGGTAACCGGTTAAACGGCAGCGTTCCCTGGGATATAGGCCACTGTGCGAAGCTGATCGCGATGAACCTCAGCCGGAACTACCTCACCGGGATCATCCCCTGGGAGATATCGGCGTTGCCGTCGATAACCGCCGTGGATCTCTCCCATAACCACCTCACCGGAACGATCCCGTCCGATTTTGCCAACTGCACAACCTTAGAGACCTTCGACGTCTCCTTCAACCAACTCACCGGTCCGATCCCCTCCACCGGTGCTGTCTTCCCTAACCTCCATCCGTCCTCGTTTTCCGGTAACAAGGGACTCTGCGGCGGGGTCATATCCCGGCCATGTCCGGAGGCCTACGCCACCGGCGACACGGAGGTCAATCGGAAAGAGCCGAGGAGGACCGCCGGTGCAGTGGTTTGGATAATGGCGGCGACATTCGGGGTCGGCCTGTTCGTCCTCTTCGCCGGAATCCGGTGCTACCACCTCCGGCGGGGTCACGACGAGGAGGAAGGAGGAAACCTGGGGAGGGAGATCATCGCGGGACCGTGGAAGCTAACCGCCTTCCAGCGGTTAAACTTCACGGCGGATGATGTGGCGGAGTGCGTCTCGACAACGGATAGGATCCTAGGGATGGGATCCACGGGGACAGTGTACAAAGCCGAGATGCCAGGTGGCGAGATCATAGCGGTTAAAAAGCTGTGGGGAAAGAACAAGGATAATCAAGGTGGAGGAGGATTGAGCATCATCCGACGGCGGAGAGGCGTCCTAGCGGAAGTCGAGGTCCTAGGGAGCGTACGACACCGTAACATCGTGAGGCTGCTCGGTTGCTGTAGCAACAGAGAGTGCACAATGTTGTTGTACGAGTACATGCCCAACGGGAACCTCGACGATCTCTTGCACGGCAAGAACAAAGGCTCCGAAAACCTAGGCGCCGATTGGGTGATTAGGTACGGACATATCAAGTGACGGTTACGATATTTAAATTTTAATCGGAAGTTTTGTTAAATTATATTTATGTTATTAATTTTTATTTTTTTTCGAGTAGGTACACGATCGCCCTCGGTGTCGCCCAGGGGATCTGCTACCTCCACCACGACTGCGACCCGGTGATCGTTCACCGGGACCTAAAGCCGAGCAATATACTGCTCGACGGGGAGATGGAGGCGCGGGTTGCGGACTTCGGGGTGGCTAAGTTGATCCAGAGCGACGAGTCCATGTCCGTTATTGCTGGCTCTTACGGTTACATAGCTCCTGGTAAGTGAATTTATTAAATTTATTTCTTTTTTTTATTAAATCAATTTATTGCGAAAAGTATTTTTCAATATTTGTTTGAATTATTAAAATTCTAGTTGATGGCAAGAGGCGGGAAAATTGGGCTCTCAGAATGTATGACAAGCAATTTTTAAATCAGACATAGTGTGTACGTAGTAGGTCGTAGCTAGCAAATATATAAAGGAAATTCTCCTCACCGGTATCACTTTTGGTCCTTTCGTCGTATATGGTATGGGTTTATTCTATTCTATGATCGAAAATAAACTACAGATATACTTCATGGTTGAAATTTCTTCATTTAATTTTTTTATAATGGTGAGTCTTCCATTATTCTCTTTTTTCCTCTCCTTAATATGTCAAATCACCGTAAAATTACTAATGGTGGGTCACGTAGAAGATCTTAGATACCCCTTTTATATTCTCCATTCGTTCCATTAATTCGTTTTGTTGGGTGGCCAAGTCTCCGGATTGAATATGTTATCTGTCGGTAGATATATTGTACATATAATATATAGGACATCACTGCATCCTCCTAAACTAACCCTTAATAATATACTATCAGACACGTCAACTTCATGTTGGTTAAGAGTGATATTAGATTCCACCCAAAAAAGTGAGAATAAACTGAGATTCAGAAATTAAAATGGTATTTAAATATCACGCCACAATCATTGCTACTTAACACTTATGTTGACAATTTTGTTGTACCATATTTATAACTTCTTATTTAAGTTATTGTAATTATTCGAAAATAAATTATTCTGTTCAATTGTTATCTAGGTACTACTTACGTGTTGTTAAAAAAAAGTACTCATTTGATAAGCTTTCTTCTAGTACCTCAAACCTACATGTAAACCAAAGCAAAGAACAAATTACTTGCAGATCTTGAAGTTTTTAATTTGTTCAGTTTGATCATCACTTTGATTCTTTTTGCTGAAGATAACAGTTCTGAAGTATGACAATAGTGACAAATATATAGTACAACATAATGATAATAGGACCCTTAAGATGGTTGACTAATTAGTCAGTTTATTTGATAATAACTTCTTTGAAGGAAAAGCAAGTACATAAGCTTGGATTTGTAAACATGCAATTAAATTAACTAGGATTTTTCATAACTACACACAAATTCTAGAATTTCAGTATGGAAAATACAAAAGAAATTCTTAACCAACCAATCAATTAGATTAATCGGAAGTCAATAATTTCTGTATTTTTTGA
Source organism: Hypericum perforatum (assembly GCA_012979155.1). Classification (NCBI taxonomy): domain Eukaryota; kingdom Viridiplantae; phylum Streptophyta; class Magnoliopsida; order Malpighiales; family Hypericaceae; genus Hypericum; species Hypericum perforatum. The sequence continues at coordinate 32,600 of SOPF01028833.1, read as the reverse complement.
TTAACGTGAATTATAAATAAATATTCTTAAATTAATATTAAATTATTAAAATAATTATTGAAATTTGTCAATCAAAATTAAATTAATCAAACTAATTAATATAATAATACAAATTGATATAAGAAAATAGAGGCAAGTGGAATGGGAAAAGGGATCGAGAGCACGCCATTACTACTTTAGCCTGCCGCCGTGATTTCGCTTACCACCACCAATTGTTTAAGCGCATGGAGCACTCCCACTATTGCGCCTGTACTGTATCTAATCTATTCCATCTCTTTCTTTTTTATCCTTCACTTTCTTTCTCTTCTCTCTCTCTCTCTCTCTCTCTCTCTCTCTCTCTCTGCTCTCCCTTCCTTTTCTCTTTGTCTATTATTTCTGTTACGTTACCGCCCAACAAATATGGACCCTACTCGAGAATTTTTTTTATAAATGCTGCCTGCCCCACTTTGGGAATTTATTTTCGATCATTCTCATTCATTACACCTTTGACTTTCATCATGTCCGCCCCCACCATCCAATTCCCTTTTGTCGCCCCACACAAAAATTGTGCGTTTATATGTTCAATTTTAAATATCAAAACATTTTATTCGAAAATTGCGTACAATAAATTTTTGCATGCTCCGTTTGTATGGTCGTAAATAAATATACTTCGATGATATGTTTATCGGTTCAGACAAATACTTAAAATTGTATAATTTTTGTGTAGGAGAATTTTTTGTACCATGTTAACCAGCTAGCTTGACTTATGTTGACCAATGCTTATTTTGGATACAGAATACGCTTACACATTACAAGTTGACGAAAAGAGCGACATATACAGCTTTGGGGTGGTGCTCATGGAGATAATCTCCGGAAAGCGGTCGGTGGACTCGGAGTTCGGAGAAGGGAACAGCATCGTGGACTGGGTCCGGTCCAAGATAAGGACCAGAGACGGAGTCCTGGACGTCCTCGACAAGAACGCCGGCTCCTCTGTCGTGTCCGTACGGGAGGAGATGATGCAGATACTAAGGATCGCGTTGCTGTGCACGGCCAGGAACCCCGGCGACCGGCCGTCCATGAGGGACGTCGTGATGATGCTGCAGGAGGCCAAGCCTAAGAGGAAGCTGCCCGCGGCGGCGACGGTGGTGATTGACGACGAGGAACGGAGGAGGAGGAGGGAGAGTAACGGGAGTGATAGGGTCATTATGGCGGATGATGATAGTACGGAGAAGGCTTCGTCATTAGAATGTTAATATGTTTATATTAAGGTTTTTTGGGTTTAATTCTTTTTTTGGGGAAATGATGGGGAGATTGGTATAGGATGTGGGTATTGAGTTTCTTCTTATTTGAACAGACATGCGGTGTTTCTTTGGCAATTTGCAAATGGGAGTTTAGTTTCTGGTGTGTTAATTGCTCGTATATATCTTACGTTTGCAATGGAGAGATTGGTTTAAGTAATTAACAGGTTTTTTTGGGTACGTAGTAATTAAAAGATTCAGTAGGTCCTACCGCTATCAATATGGTTTGGGGGGGTATTTTTCGGGTTTACGTTTTTATCCAATTAGATGCTAATGACATCGTCAAAGTGGAAACAAGGATCAACTAATTGTTGGTGTCACGGTTTAACATAAATCACTAATTTGATAGTGTTTCAGCTAAGAATATGATTTTGTCGTAAAGTGAATACGCGGTTTTATAGTTATTTTCACAGTTTTTTAGGGTAAATACTTTCATTGAATTTATATCATATAAATTTAAGAACACTAAATTCCTCGTCGACGTCATAAGTCAATAACAAAATCATCTATATGTACCTACAAAACACCACACAAGATAAACACTAATTAAGAATAAATATGGAGATATCGTAGTCTTTTCTCTGAGAGCTGGGTGTTAATTCAATATCGGCTGAGAAACGTCCATGGAATTAATGAGTTGTACCCTTGCGCCTTCCTCCAATTCCTGCGTAAGTTTCAGAGACCAAAAAGTCCAATTAATATATGAAAAATATTCAAAGAAGAAGAAGAAAACCCCAGGGAAAAAATAAAATAGTAAACAAATTTTATTCCAAAAGATTCACAAAACCTTACAGTACATTGCTGGAATCCTACCAGAGGAAAAAGTTGGGCCTGGACCAATAGACATTGGGGTCTAGGCCTAATGCAAAGATGTAGTTTCGTTTTCCCTTTGGGCCTAATGAAAAAGTTGGGCCTTGGAGAATCTGAAATCTTTTTGTTTCCAAATTTAATTTTTTTTGGAATTTGGACTTTTATACTTTTTTGAGTTCCTATTCTAGTTCCTATACTAATACCTATTCTTATTACAATGTCAATGCCAGGAATCGAACCTGGACTTCCCAAACTCCTTCCCACTCTTATGCCGCTGGACCAAAGATCACTTGGCTGGACTCTTCTACTTGATTCGATTGGAATACCATGAATAAATATTGTAGTACCCGTTATAAATCAATGAAATGTTACAGTCTCGTCATAAGATTATATATATCAACTCATTCTTATACTAAGAGCGTACTAAAACTTTTCAATTCATTGGTGTCATGTGTGTTATTAGATAAATAAACACTATTGATCACTAGGAAACTTACAACTAATTTGACAACAAGAGCCATTAGGCGCTCCATTTCTTCCAAGCTTTCGTTTTGATCCTCTGCGGCGCTTGCAAGTTCAGTCACCAGAAAAAGAACTTTCTCCATCTGGTCACCCATTAATTAAGGATCAATCATAAAAATCAGAAAAAAAAATTTAACGGCTTAATAAAACTCGTTCGATATTAGCACCCAGCTGGATGTGGACAGAGAGTAAATTAGCAAGTTGTGTTTTTTGTCGGAAGTAAATAAGAAAGTCGATTTACCTGTGAGTAGAACTTTGTTACCGTGACTTCTATATCTTCCATTACTTGCATGGCCATGCTCATAGCTTCGCAGATAGATTCGACGTCTCCCTGCCAATTAAGAACCCGTTAACAGTTTTTATTATTTTTATTATTTACCATAAACTTGGTAAGCAACCTCAAAATATTTGAGGTCTAATTCATTGTATAGATTTTTCTTTTTCTACAAATATCTGGTCAAAGTTTTCAAAGTTTTCATAGTGTAGATTTTTCTTTCTTTTTATCCTCCTTATGATTTGTTGCAGAAAAAAAGGTTGACAGTATACCACCAATTCCCGATGAATGTAACTCCATTTTCACGTCAAAAAAAAAAAATAAGATCTACTCTTAAATATGTATTTGCGATCTCAGATTAAGAAATGAAGTGGTCAATTGGACAGTCACAAGGTTCAGTGCAAGACTGTGTATCCAATTGGGCAAAGTTATCCTCAAGACAAAAACATAAGATGTACTAAATTATTTACCTCTATATTTCCAGAAATATACGAAACAACGTATATAAAATTACCTCAGCGTCCTCAACGAGGGGAAGTTTGACGGAGACAGCCGAGAGCTTTCTAGCCATTCTACTCACCGCTTCACAATTTCTACTTTCGATTCTTTCCCACCCATGAAGCAATCTCATTTGTGGATATACAATGCGACGCAACTTAATGTCGTTCTCGTACCTCTCAACTTCTAATCTCTTCTCCAATATGGAACTTCTCACGTTAATAATCCTAAGCCAGACGTGAAATATTCGATCCTGAAAACATCGGTCGAGTGAATATCCGAATACCTAGTAATTTCGAAAAGAAATAATGAAGAACATACATCAACACTAAAAATGACCTCCTTAAAGCTATTAAAACCGCGGCTAATGAGCTGTGAATCTGTGATTAACCTAAGTGTAATATATATATATATATATATATTGTGTGTGTGTGTGTGTGTGTATATATATATAGGTGGAGAATTACACTTAGGTTAATTTTATTCGAGTAACATAATCTGCACTTTTAGAAAAACACTATAAATTTACCTGAGCAACCATCTTTGCAGCAACCATTAAAGCTTCGGCTCTAGCATTGGCAAACCTCCATTGAAGCAACCGATTGTACAAAACCCTAAACCGGTGAAAACCATCTTCTTGTACAGGACACGTCTTCTTCTGCCTAAAGTACTTAAGGACGCCACCAACACCTCCGCTCCTCTTGGCCTTCCCGCTCTCTGATCCGACGTCTCTCGGCAACTCCGGCAGCTTCGGTGAGCCCATTAATGTCGTCGATCTCCCCGGCGACAAGGCCCATGCGGACGGAGTCGGTGACGACGACCCAGTTGGCGGCCTTGCTTTGGTCAACGCACCCCGATAATTACTCCTGGCTCTAGTTCCCCCGTCGGAGGAGCAGCTGCTCTCTTGATCACTGGACCTCTTCTGGGTCGTTGACGAAGACCAGTTATAGCCATTGTAAATAGGGGTTTCGCTCTTGATGGTGGTTGACCTGGACGTTGACTTTGACCGGCTGGTGAACTTCTGTTTGTTGGTGTCTGACGAGTTGTTCTCCGTCCGGCTTCGGCTTCGGACGAGGCAGGGAGACGCGGCCGTAGCGAGAGGCGGTTGCCGGCGCGCGGGGCGGTGGTAGTGGGGCTCCGGTATTGGTGCAGGAGCCTTTCCGGTGGTGGAAGGTAGGTTTGACGGTTTTTGCTTTTTGGCGTTTAGGAACATAATTTCAGGTTTAGCTTTATGAGATTTGTTACGTTTTTTTTTGTTATAATGTATGGGAATACAGTTGACCAAGAAAAAAAAAATATGCGAGGGATTATATATTTATATGGTAAGACGTACGATATTTGGAGAAGTCGAAGACACGTTGAAGAAGAGGATTAGTGTCTTTCACGAATATGTGTCGGCGTCCACGAAGTTGGGCGGCGCTTCGGGTTCATTTTCAATCGCTCTGTATGCTGAAATAAAACGGCTTATTTTTTTTTTTGGGTGGGGAAGTAAAAACGTCTTATAACGGAGTTATTCACTTATTAACTTTAAGTTTAATATAAAAATAATTAATAGAGTTGGTAAAAACGATAGTTATCAACTATAATACAATGCATTGTTATTTAGATAAATAGACCGAAATGAATTTTCTCTTGTGGTGATATTGACAGTCTTTTTTCTCTCTTAAAGTAGCTTTTTTTTCATTGGTTCTGCAATTTCAGGATTTCGAACGGCCATCGGTTACGCAAGCTGAGTTTACCTTCTGCCATTTATATTATAAATAAAATTTATTTAAAAAATTATAATACAAAGATTCACTAAAATATAACAGCTTACGATTATAGTTGATCCTTCGATAGATTCTAGAGGGTCTAAGGTTTTTATTCTAGGCTACACTCTTTTGCGAGTGTTTTCGTGATTGATTTCTAGTGGGCGTTGTATCATCGGTTTCCTTTGATATTTGGCTTTCTAGATTTTCTTTGTTATCACCGTTGTAACGGACTATCGTGGTTTTTTTTTGGGCGGTAATACAATTATACCTTTCAAAAAAAAGCTTACGATTAAATAAGGTTCAAAATGATAAATGAAAAAAGTCAAATTCGTTAAGTTTAGTTACTGTCATGGCATGTATAATATAACATCACCAATTTTATTATGAACTATTGTTGGCCCAAATTCAGTGTTGTTAAGATCTAACAACATAATATGGATAAAGGATAATGTAAAATGAATTGTGCGTAATGACAAATTTGTAATATTAAAAACTATATATATATGAACAATTTTGAAAATTCATGTTTAAAATATGTTGAACCATTTTCTTGCATCCAACGTGTACATGTATGACATATGTTGCGTTACTAAAAATTTATATCTATAACATATTGCACCATTGACGCCAAAGATCATATAACTTAAACAACACAAAGAGAGTGTACTATTTTAAGAAGGTAAGGTTTAAACCTTTGTAATAAAAAATCTTGCACCGTTGATGTCGATGTCCCACCGTTATTGTCAGCCTCAACCTCGGCATAGTCTATATTTTCTTTTTCTTGATTTATTTTGTCACATAAAAGTAAAACTATTCCCGATCCAAATTTGAAAATAGCTCTAGTTCACAAACTTAATGAAATCAACCTTCCTTAATAAGTGGTTCATTGACCCCTCCGTCTTAGTCTTAGCCATGAACACGTCTTGATGCATCCTCTTCCTTTGTATAATCTTCACGTCTCGCGGGCTAACTAATTTATTTTTTCTAACGCCTTAGATCATATTATTCCAACAAAAGTTATAAATCTTTTTTTTATAAGGTGGTAATATTATTGCTTAGAACGAACGTTGACAACACATTCATGAAGGAATGATGTTTTTTAAAAGAAGATGACGGGCGGAGGAGGCTGATCCATTTGGTCGCCGACGTCCTTCGAACCAGATTTCAGGTGAGTGGAGACGGTGGTTGAACTTGACGCTAACTGGTAAATTTGGTGAGAGGAGAAGGGACTAGGGAGGAAAAAGAAAAGACCACTAGGGTTTATAGGGACACTACTGTGGTTAGAAGTCTACCGAGGGAGGAAAAAAATTAGGGCTATTTGTCTCTCTATATAAAAAGAGGAGAGAGATAGTGCGATTGCCGAAGGGAAATTCTTTGATTTTTCCGTTAGGATATTGCGTAATTAGGCCTTTGATCGTGAAGATCACCTAATTGATAAATATTTGTTATAAGAAAATATTTGACGATTTTTACGGTTCCAACGTTTGTCGATTGAAGCCTATTCGAATTGGACAAACTAAAATCTCAGTTTGTTGAGAAAACATTTGTGGTCATATAAAGTCTAAGGTGACTTGTATCTCTAATATCCGAGATAAATGTGGTATCAACAAAAAAAAGTTATAGTTATGCACACAATCTTGTGGTTGTCTGAATTCAGCAGAGAACAATTCAATTATTTCCATCTTAGTAATTGTTATGCATTTATCTAAGTTTATGAAGTATCTTATCTAAGTAAAATTTGTGCATAAAAGTTTTTTTGAGTGTTTTTTGTGCATAAAACTTGTTCATTTTCTAAGTCAAATTGTCACTTATTTATTATAACGATTAACAGAAGTGTTTATTGGTAGTTTATGACTTATTTCTTGTAACGATTAAAAAGAGTTCAGTTCTTTTCTCCTACGTTCCTATCCACCAATTAAAAGAATGACCTTGTATATTTTACCAGGAACTTAATTGTCCAAGCTTATTTGCTCTCCCAACTGAAACATACAAATCATGTGTTAGTTTAATATAAAAAAATCAAATTCAAGTTCTTAAGAATGAAAAAAAATTCAAATATTTGTTGATAAAATTTTGATAATATACAAATTATATCTAATTTTAATCTAAATTATCTCACTCGATTTTAATATCCAAACTAACATATTCTCATTGATCGGGCGGGACATACTGTTTAACTTGGCTGTTTTATATGGGAAATAAGCACAAAAAGGAACGTATTACAAACAAGGAAGCTACAATAAATACTTGCATTGTATGCCATATTTGGGTTTGACTGTTGCTGCTCTTACTGGATTTCAATCTAAAAATTGAACCATTTTTAGTAAAGAAAACAAATACTAAATAGTTATGGCCTAAATAAATAGAAATTTTGCATTTGTCAATAAAATATTGGTTTAGCCTTTTCGTTGCTATATATTTGATTTATTTTTTGGGTGAAAATATGTTTGAATATTTGATGTTTATCATCTATGTTGCTTTTGAGAATGAATTCCCCGGATGAAGAAATTTATTGGCTGTCTAAGTGACGATATCTTTTGATATTTTCTTCTTTTACTGAAACCGTGTAAAGATCTATTATTGATCTTTTATTAAAACCGAATAAAAGAGAATAAAATCCGTAGTGCCACCACAAAATAAAATAAATACTAATGAGCTAGAATAGGCTAATGATCTGATTTATTTTTTTATAAAAGGCTAATGATCTGATTTATTTTTTTATAAAAGGCTAATAATCTGATATTCACCTATAAAATATAGATAGACTTATCATGTTTGAAATTTTAATTTTTAAATTAAAAGTGGGGATATTGGTTAGGAAAAGATACAGACAGATAGAGAGGTAGAAACAAGTTAAAATCCACTGAATTTCAAACTCCTAAATAAATTAAAACTCTTCATCTTTATAACAGACGATTGATGGAAGAAATTAAATTCACATAAATTCTTGTTATCTCCCACTTAAAGACGCAAAATATTTACTAAATCCAATTGGCCTGATATGGTGAAGTTTCAAAAGCAGTGCTACAAAAGAAAACAGAAATTTAACTAAAACAAATTTCAATGGAGCAAATGAAACAATTACATTTTTGACGAAACTGATATGTACCACATAAATAATTCGGATTCTAATCCGATTAAAGTTCTCCGATTTGATGCTGGTTTTTCTGCAGCATTAACATCAGGTGTACATCTTAAACAACTTATAGTCCAGCTTAAAACTTAACTATGAGCTATTACAAACATAGAAGTGCAAAAAAAAAAAAACATAAAATCTGATCCTTCAGTTGATGGGTTTGATCACTAAGCTTGTATTGATCTAAAAAATGGATCACAAATTCTCTTGGGCTTCGGGAGGAAGCACGTTGAGATCTATGTCGTTTTTGACGACTCGAGAAGCCGCAACAGAAGTAACAGTAGCATTGGTTTTGGGATTAGGGCTAGGGTTATTTCCCAAGTAAGGGAAGTGCACCTTTTTGTGGCCTCCGAGCGCCTGCCCGGACTCGAACTCCTTGTCGCAAAAGGAACACTTGAAGACCCTTCTCCCAATAGCAAGATCACTACTAGCACTAGCTTGATGATCCTCGTTCTTTTGATGATCTTCCTTATTAAGAGCTAATGAAGTTTTACTAGGTCTCACCTTCTTGTGGCTGGCCATGTGTCCTCCTAGAGCTTGATAGGACTTGAATCCTTTATCACATTCTTCACATCTGAACTTGCCCTTAGAAGGAGCCTTGTATTGCTTAGGAGGAGTACTAAACTTAGTTCTGATCGGAACAGATGCACTAGATCCAGAAATATTAAACCTATATTGCTCTTCTTCTTTCTCCTCGTCCTCTTCGATTTCTTTGTCTACTCTAAATTCACCTTCCTCCATCTCAGCATCGTCCTCCTCGACATACTTATCAATACTAGCATCTACTACAACTAGATCTTCCACTTCTGATACGATTCCTTTTCCTCTCTTCATCATCAAAAGGCAACTAGCTGCATCCTCCTCAGGAACCGAATTATTATTATTATTATCAGATGTAAAAGTACAACTACTTACCCTCCCCGGATCTGAGTGCATCGATTCACTCACCTTCACCATGGACTTTCGCCGCCTCTTGGACCGCTTCCTGGTAGGGTTTCTCACCGACTCAGCCTCGGTGCATCTAACACCGATAGGGTTAGCAAGAGAACTAACCCTAGCAGGGTTCATAGCCGACTTGGGGTAGGACTCTAACGAGTAGTTCACCGAAGAAGATGAAGAGTAAGAGGAGGAATGAGAAGAGGAGGTTGGTGGAGGTATAAAGGGTTTATGTGGCTTGGTTGGTACTACGGGATTAACTTTGGCAAAGTGCAAGTGGGATCTCATGTGACCTCCCATGGCTTTTCCATTAGCGAAGCTTTTATTGCAGATCTTGCAGATTTCGGGTTTGTCCATGGAAGGAGAGAAGCAAATAAAGAGGGAGGAAGGAGGGATTGGATTGGGTTAATTTTTTTTTTTTTGAGAGAGAGCGTTTGTTTATGTATGTTTTTCTTTGCTAGTACGTATCTCTATTTATATACTATTTAATTGTAATTAAGCCAAGGAAGAGTAGGTAACAAAAAACCTGCCTTCTTCTCGTGTCCCTTGCCAAATATGTGTGGATTATGGGAGAATCGGGAGCCAAAATTATTAGGCCTTGAGATTTTATATGTATTTTCTAATTTATATTCAAACTTTTTAATAATTATTTAATAGGGCCATGTTATATATCTATAACTCTAAACCTCTTGGATAAAATAAAGCAAACCATCAGTCATTCAACATTATTACTTGCTAGATAAAATTAATATGTGTGACGTTGCGGTTTACTTAATTAGTTCTTTCCTGTTATTAAGAATATTGACTGCTTTTTCAGTGATTAAGATAATTATTGACTGCTATGTTGACTGTTTCTGCTTTATCATATTTTTTTTTTTGAAATTATTTACATTTAGACATTATTTACAATTGTTTCAAGTTGATTATAATCACATACAGGTCAAATTTTCATTATTAAATTTCTAATTGATTCTTATTATCATTTATTTTTCAAACTTGAAATCTCGTCAATTTATAATACTCTTGCTCAATCGTAATAATATTGTATTTGAGCTCTAAAACAGTGCTTAATCCACCTGAGAAAGACTCTTTACTATTAAAGTATCAAAGGCCATGTTGAAGCCAAAACTAAAGAGATGTTTGTTTATACTGGAACATTTAGAAGCCTTGTTATTGTACGTTACATTGAAGTTTCAACTTTCGTGTCTTAAGCTGTTTTACTCTTCGGTTTGACTAGTTAAGTGTCCCGATGACTTGATTAATTATTTACGGCAGTTGGAATTGTTCGAGTCACCAATGTTTCTTGAGGGTTTCTTTTGATGAGTAAATCAAATTGTTCGTTTCTAGTTTAATCTGGTGGTGTAATCAGCAATACATTTGAGCTGTAGATACAAAGTTTGTCACTACGATATAACTCGTTATTAATATTGACGATTTATTTTAATTTCTTTCGCGACAATGACCACATCTACAATATTTTTTTCAAGATGTTCATTTACAAAACTCATTATTATATAAAGGAAGATCTCAAGAAATGAGCGGGGAAACAACAAAACAGCGACTAAATTTTATTTAAAAAATTAACTTGGTTCATCAAAATCGCGGACTATTCTGATCGTGTCATTAATTTTTAATCAAATGAAGTACGTATATGACATGATGATTTGTTTTTGAGATAGTAGTGATCCTTAACCCTTTGCCTGAACCGGTGGAAATATTTTTTTATGAAATGCATATTACAGTTCGATAGAATATTACATTAGGATGAAATGCATATTACTAAATGACCCTTTGCTTACTATATGGAATTGAAAAGGTGAAAGATTTTATAACAGAAAAATCTAAAAGAATCCTTAGTTGATAGAATAAATCCGCTCTACTGCAAGCATCATAATATATAGTATCTTCTTTGTATTTTTATGTATTTAAAGGTATAAATTTTATTTGACGCCCTCAGAATAGTAATTATACCATGCGACTATCAATTGCCTAGAGAGCAATTATGGCGATAAGAACCTGGAAAATTAGGCACGTATGCCTGTAGGAAATTGAAACAAAAACCGTGAGAAGTAGTTTTAATCAACGCATAATGATATACGTGTAAACATACATATTTTTGGTCGTGTTTAGCATGTTGTTTAGTCATGTTTTGAGTCGATTTAGTTATGTTATGTTTAGTATTGTTTGTGTTTTTGTGTTTAGTCGAGAAATGGATACTTGCCAAGTTTTATGTGTTTTGTAGGTGTTGGAGCGAATGAGGAGAATTGGATAATCAAGATAGAGATCAAACAGAACGGAGATGAGCAACAAGAAGTATAGCGGACAAGTTTAGGCTTAATCCGTCGAAGTTTACTAAAAAAGGCATAACTTTCTCATACGAACTTCGAATTGAGTGATTCCAACGGGAGAAAATCTGCAACAACGGTCGCTACAAGTCCTAGAAAAGCTGCAAACTGAAAGTTATCAAGAAAAGCTGCAAACTGAAAGTTATCAACTTGCAACCTCAAATCCTTCAACTTGCAGCCGATTTTGTTGATGGAGGACAACCAATTTAGCCATCGCCAACTCATGACAACTCATTTCCACCATGAAGACAACTTGCATCCACCATTTAACAACTCATTTCCATACATGAAGATCAAGTTGTAGAATTGCTTTTAGTAGGCTATAAATAGGTTGTAGGAGCTTCATTGTAAAATCATCTAGGAGAAGGAGGTTAGACATAGAGTTAATCGGCTGAGGTCTTGAAAATGATAGACCATATCCTACGATCATTTTAGAGTTTAGTTTTCTTTACTTTGCAAAGATTGTATTCAACATTCAAGATTCTCAATTGCCAAGGTATTTTCATACTTATCATCCATTGTCTTTTCATTCAATTTAGTGCTTGAGATCTTGTATGTGTGTTTGAGACTGAGCTTGACGACCTTAGTCTTTAGCATAAATATAATCATTGATAGTTTATTATTCGCTCTTGCTTTAGTTTATATTGGGAGATAGGATTGACGACCCTAAATCCGACTTGCTTGAAGATTTGATTGTTATTCGAAAGTAGGACTTACGACCCTAAGTTCGTACAACAATTTGTAGAATTAGAACCATCAATCACTCCAATTTATTTGCTTAGATTAGAATCGAGAATTCATAATCTGGTACTTAACGACAAATTCCATTTTCCCTGTGGAGACAACCTTACTTATCACTTTATTACTTGTTGCGATCGTGTACTCTTGCACGTATTTTAGAACCAAGTTTGGACGCATCACATAATATTTTTTCATGTTTGTTAAAATGAGATTGAATTTGTTCTCTGTTTATTGAAAAAATTATTATGGGTCCGCCATGAAATCTTAATTCTCAAGTATACCAAATCACATGCTCATTCCATTGTAAAGATTTTCATATCACATGATTATTTAGTATATCAAATTGCATTTTATTTATTATAGTATTGGTGGGCTCCATATTGCTAAAAAAGAGAGTTAAATACAAATATAAACTACAAAGGATACTCGTTGAGTATGAGATAAATAACATTTCATTAGATGATATTAGAAGTTAATCTTCAACCTATATAATACAATGGAAACTATTTTGATGCAATGTAAGTATCAACTTTGTAAAAAAAAAGCGTAAATAATTCTTTTTCTTCATATAATGTATCTGTATCTAAGACAAGAAAACCATAAACATAAGATTGTCCAAAATTACATTTAATAAAGAATTTCACAATAAATACATTTAGTATTTGGGTACCAAATTTGTTTTTGGTACAAGGGAAACATCAAAATGCTAAGATGGAAAGCCGCAAAATTTCAGTAAAACTTCTTTGGATTTTTTCTCGGAGTTATTAAAGATTTCCAAAAAAGGTTTTAGTTTTTTGGTAAGATAAAAAGTACTCAAAATTCTATTGGAAAAAGGCATGTGTTTACCCTATAGTGTAAAACGTCACTGCAGTTGAATCCGCCATATGCGGCCTTCCACGTTGTGTGCCCATCTTTTTATTCGCTTTTCTCATGAGTAAAAAAAATTTAGTTAGATAAAAGGATGGGAAATAACTAAAAATAAGATACAAACAAAAATATAATGAATAATAACTTTTTCTAGTCAAAGGTTTGTGTAAGAACCAAGAAATCTAATTGAATGTGAGTAGTAACTTGGAGTAGTAACTATCTGTAACCCTCACCTTAGTTTAGGTTGTGCTGTAACTACAAGACCTTTGGCCACTTTCAAAAGGAGGACAAGAACGAATAACATATGATCGAGAGAAGATCAGCGAATAGGAAATTTGAAGAGAATCAAGAGAGAATCGTCGAATAGGAGGTAGTCGGTTTCGATCTTACGTTTTGTTATGCTTCTATTCATATGGAATTTATATTTAATTATATGGTTTCTGTCTTTATTTAGTACTGTTTTATGTTTTAGTTTGAAGCGTGGGGGTATTAATCCGGATAAATCGAGGTTTAATACGCGTTAATAGTAAATATTGAAAGAGAATATGTTTTGCATGATAGAGGGGTGTAAATCTTGGTACTCTTCGCGGAATCATTTTGATAGTTGATGATGATAGGCTCGTAGGTGAAGTTCTTGTAATTTGATTCCTCTTCACTAAAAGGTTTGGATAATTATTATATGTATTTTATGATATAGGAACTTCACGGATATGAGAAGAATATGCATACATTTTAGTGTTCTAATAGATTGTGCATTGATTGAAGTAGTAGTTCGTGAATAATATATATTTAATCAGATGATTGCTACTTTTTTGGAGTGGTTACATTTTTTTTAATGATATCTCTTTGATTTGGTAATTCGAACCATTGTGATTACGTCTTATCGTGCGTGGAAAATATTTTGCCATGTTAAGACAGATTGATTTATATGATTTATTGGTATTTTAGACGTGTTATTCGTGTATAATTTATTCGATAATGATTTGTTCATATATGGTTGTGTGTTTTATGTGAAAATTTGATATGTTTGTTTTGTTTTATGTTTTGTGTGAGAATTTGATATGTTTTTCTGTCGATTTATCTAAGTATTATCGTGTCCGTAGAGTACTCTATATTTTCGTACTCCATGTGAGTAATGAAGATATATGTGCCTTGTGGTGAGACTATCATTTCATTTTTGTGTTTTTAGCATGAGTGATAAGTATTATGTGCCTTACATATTAAGTCTGATTTGTCATATTAAGAATTTGATTTGGCTATTTTGATCTGGCTATTTCAGTGTTACTGTATTCATAGAATATTCTAAATTTTGTACTCTATGTGAACATCGAAAATATCCCTGCCCTGTAGTAAGACTATCATTTTTGTTTCTGTATTTTTAATGTAAATTATAAGTCTTCTGTGTTTCACAGATTAAGCCCAAATCATCGTACTATGAAATTCGTCTGTGTCATGAAATTTATTGTTATGTTTTTGAGTTGTGTCTATTGATGTGTCATGTGTTAAAATTGTGTACTCAACTTTGGAGTTTTGTCTATAGTATGCTAAATATTGTACATATTTTGATTTGTCAAATGTATAAATGTGATATCCCTTGGTTGAAATATTATTATATATGTTTTGATATGAAATCTGGGATTTGATTAGTGTATGAATTATGAATTTTACATTGAATTATTGAAATACATATCTTCATTAATGTCTCAGATACTAACAGACGATTCAAGAGCGAGAACGACGAGCAACCACATGCATTGTATGAGGCGACAATTACGTTTCTAATAAATACTTTTATTTGCACTATTATAGCTCAACTCGGTAACGTAATCAACAATATGGTTGGATTGTATGTTCAAAAGTAGTGAATTCAAGAGGCGACTTTGTCAAAATTTGCTCGATTATAGCTCTACTTAGTAATGTAATCAACAATATGGTTGGGTTGTATGTTCAAAAGTAGTGAATTCAAGTGGCGAATTTGTCAAAACTTGCCATTATTGCTGTTTTTTATTTGTTATTATTGGGATTGATGCATAATTAACAAGTAATTATTCATTAATCTCGTTTAATTAACAAACTAGTACATTAATTAAATAATACTTAACAGCTTTTTTTTAGTTGACTGTCGAATTACGATCATGATCAGAAAGATGAACAATTTGATTTCCACGCATATCCTTAATTGAAAATCTAAAGAAAAGTTTCAGAAGTAATCTAAAATTTTCTTCGCTGAGGAGTTTATTGTGTGAAAAATTTACCAATCAATTCTGTCGATGATGAAGAATCATGTGGCAAGCCACGTGTGTGCCATGTGGCACGACGGACACACATGTCTACCATATGACAGTCACGTGACATTTTAGACTGCATGTTTACCACGTGGCACATCAGACTACATGTCTGC
The DNA here is from genome assembly GCA_012979155.1 of Hypericum perforatum. Classification (NCBI taxonomy): domain Eukaryota; kingdom Viridiplantae; phylum Streptophyta; class Magnoliopsida; order Malpighiales; family Hypericaceae; genus Hypericum; species Hypericum perforatum. The sequence continues at coordinate 17,042 of SOPF01028833.1, read as the reverse complement.
CATATGGCATGTCGGACTATATGCCCGCCACATAGCGGCTACTTGTAGCTCTGTCACATGGCAGCCTAGATAGCTGCCATGTGGCACCGTCATTTTTGGCAACATTTGTGTCAGTGTCGTGTCAGCGCTAACACACGTGCTTATGTCAGATCTGATGTCAGCGTCACATCACGCTGACATGGCAACTGATGCAGCCTGGGCCGGTCTGTTGACAAGTTTGTTTGGGCCTAATGGGCTCAGGCTAAAATATTGCACAATAATGATTGCGATTTGGACCCAAAGCCCATCTAACATGATATTTTATAAATTAGCATGGAAACTTGGGAATGCTAGTATAGGCATAGGATAATAATCTGATTATCTACGAGGAAGATCTAGATACACTTGGCACTTTGAAATTTCAAATTTAAGACGAGTAAAATTAGAGACATGAGTTAGAAAAAAAAAACAAATAGATAACAGTTTATTGTATCTTCAAAAAAAGATAACATTTTATCGTTTGCAAAGATATAGAGAACAATTTTGTCATCTCTGGTGAGACCAAATAAATGGAACTACCCTCCGGGACTCTGATTTTATCTGAGCAACGAAGAGCTCGTAACTCACTCCCTAACCCAGAAATAGGGGTGAGTTAAAAATCGACCAAATTGCGAAAACAACAAAATTTAAAAACCGTGATAGAAAATGGTATCATAATTCGGTTTCAAATCGAAATCAATATTTTCACGGTGTAGTTCTGAACCGAACCGTCAAATTGCGAAACCAATTCTTATATACTAAATTACATCATTTTAGTTTGGTATATATATATAAGCAAATATTTTCCTTTAACAAAATCTCAACCTCGATAGTCACATCCACAAAAGCTCAACCCTGACAACAGGCCACAACCTCGTGGTGGCTCCGCCCTCATTCTCGGACCTTATCCTTCTCTATTCATCCTCTTCTACGGCTCTGCCTTCACTCGCCGATTTCTTCCCTCCTCCTCAATAAACTACCACATCGTCAAATCGTGATTTTTTCTCATACCGTCAAATCGACAGTACAAAAATTGATTGGAAAAATACAATTCGGTGTCAAAATGCACACTGAAACTGGCAAACCGGCGATACAAAAATTGCCCAAAAAAATGTAGTTCGATGTCAAAATGCATATTGGAACCACTAAATTGAGCCGATTAAAAAGTTCTTGACAAATGGGTTATGTGCAACAGCCATTGGGGAGGTGGATTTGATCAAGTGTGAACCATAGGATTTGCCTTGTAATTTGTTTGGCTAGATTTTTCTTCTATACTTGGTCTAAGTGGAAACTTGTTTCACACCCCTTACAATCCACCTCCGCAATGGCCCTTGAAATAAGTTGTTGTCAAGAATTTTTTGGGTTAGGTAGTGAGTTATATTATGAGCTGTTCAAACATCAAGATTCCGTTTGATTCGTTTTTATGGGGTTGTAAGTGTCAAATGGTCAAAACATATAGTAGTTAGGTGAAATTTTCTCCCAATGAAACTAGGAGCGGAAAAAAAAGTTGAGCGACGCATAAGTTCGGGTGATCAGAACCGAAAACGAAGTCGTATGTTCTGTGCAACGGCTACTTTTGGAATAGTACGTGGGCGGGGCCTACCTTTAACGGTCATGTGGACGATTGCCACAATCGTATTAAATTATATCTATTGTTTAATTTTCTAGAATGAGAATGAATCGACTATTTCATGTTGTAGACTGCCATCGTTCACCCAAAAAATTTATTTATTGGAATTCGAATTTACGGAACCAAATCTTTTTGGTCAATAGTTTAAGTTACAAATAATGTTCTAATGTGTTCGTTCATACGCAAGTATAATAATAACTCCACTAAACTTTAAAATGGAAAAATAAAAAGGGAGGGAGATAATTGAAACACACATTTCAAATCCTCCCACCAAAAAGTCTACGGTCCCTAACTCAGAAGAGGGAAAATGAGTTAGGAAACTGAATACAAATTACAAACATTCTTCTTTCCCAAAAAAAGAAACTCCTTTTAGTCCCTTCAAACCTCCAAAAACGATGTCGTTGCTGGAGGAGCAACCGAGTACACCGCCGACGCCGGCGTCCAAGAAGAAGAAGAGGGCACCGAGCTGGTCAAACCTCTTGCTTAAGCACGCCAAGCCATTGAAACACGTGCTCTTTGCTGTGAACCTTCACAGCCCAGTTGCTGGTTCTACTCCAAATCACTCACCCAAACCCAAAGTCAACGCTCCAACGGCTAAATGTAGTAAAGATTCGATCTTTACTAGGAAAGAAACTAAATTTGGGGAAACCCATGTCCCCAATTTCCCTGGGGTTGACCGGACATTGCTCCTTGATGATGAGGTGCTTTTGAGTATCCTCTCCAAGTTGCCTGGGAACCAGAGGAATGGTTGTTGTTTGGTTTGCAAGAGGTGGCTTAATATCCAAGGGAGGTTGGTTAGGTCTGTTAGGGTTTTGGACTGGGGTTTTATGGAGTCTGGGAGGCTGGTTTTTAGGTTCCCCAATTTGACCAGGGTTGATTTGGTTGGTGGGTGTTTGGTTAGGGGTCCGGGTTCGGGTATTTGGTTGAGTAATGGGGTTGTTTCGATAGGTTTTGATTCGAAAGTTCGCGGGTTTTGCCCTGCTTGGAGGGTCTGTGAGGAGAGGATGTTGCCTGTTGAGGTGGTTGATGGAGGGCTTCGAGCGTTGGCCTCGGGCTGCCCCAATTTGCGTAAGCTTGCGGTGATGGGTGCTAGTGAGCTCGGGTTGTTGAGCGTGGCGGAGGAGTGCTTGACTTTGCAGGAGCTGGAGTTGCATAGGTGCAGTGACAATGTGTTGCGGGGGATCGCGGCGTGTGGGAACTTGCAGATTTTGAGGATCATTGCGAATGTGGATGGGATTTATGGTTCCGTGGTTTCGGACATTGGGTTGACGATTCTGGCACAGGGGTGCAAGAGGTTGGTTAAGCTTGAGCTTAGTGGGTGTGATGGTAGCTTTGATGGGATTAAGGCAATTGGACAATGCTGCCAGATGCTTGAGGAGTTGACCATTAGTGATCATAGGATGGACGATGGTTGGTTAGCGGGGCTGTCCTTTTGTGAGAACCTGAAGAGCCTGAGGCTCCTGTCGTGTAAGCGGATTGATTCTAGTCCTGGATTGGATGCGTATTTGGGCTGTTGTTCGGCACTTGAGAGGCTACATTTGCACAAGTGCCACTTGAGGGATAAAAGGAGCGTTACAGCTTTGTTTAAAGTATGCAAAGCTGTGAAGGAGATAGCTCTTCAAGACTGCTGGGGATTTAACAATGATATGTTGAGCTCGGCAAGTGCTTGCAGGTAGTTTAGCTATCTTTTAATGTTATTGTTTTGTGCTGCTGGATCTTTCATATATAGTAGAGAGAGTGATCGCAAAATTAATTGGATAGTAGGTACCGCTTATTCCTCGAGTTCTTAGAAATGAGTGTTGTAACATTTTGGTTCCAATTCCATATTCATTGAAGGAGAATCTGTGAATTTCCTATAATTTAACTAAAAATGGGGCAGTTTAGCTTTTCGGTTGGTCATGGACAGTACTTGAGTTGAATGAGTTGCAGTGCATTGTGTTTTCTTTCAGTTCCTGAGTTGTTATCACAATTTGGTCGGGTCATCGATAGTCCGTTGCAAGAGAACGTGAGTCGTCTTGTTAACATGATATGCTTGCTTGTTTCTCTCTTTTCACAGGAGAGTCAGATCACTGTCGTTAGAAGGCTGCTCCTTGCTCACAACAGAAGGCCTCGAGTCCTTGTTGCTCTCCTGGAACGAGCTGCAACATCTTCAAGTCGAGTCGTGCAAGAACATCAAGAACAGCGAAGTCTCTCCCGCACTATCGGCCCTGTTTTCCGACCTGAAAGAGCTTAAATGGAGGCCAGACAGCAAGTCCCTTCTCGCTTCGGGTCTTAACGGGACTGGCATGGGAAAGAAAGGCAGCAAATTCTTCAGGAAGACGCTAAGACTAAATCCCGCGGACATGTACGCGTCGAATCTGCAGTTTTAAATGGCTCCAGATTACTTCAGCTGCTGTTGAGTTCCACTTGTCTGGATGCCTCAAAGCCCTGCAGAGGCTTCCAAAGCAGTGTTCGTACACTCGAAGCATGTAACTTATCTAGAATATCCATCGCAAATTAATAAAAATATTGAACTCTGAATTGTCGCTAAAAAATAAATAATTAATTACTATGAAGGGATTCTGAGACTTAGATGATCACGAGTTGTTTATAACTATTAATTTTGAGTTGATATTCATGAAGCTAGTGATGAATGATTTACTATTTTTGGAGGGGACGCTACTAAATGTAAATGTAAATTATATTTTTTAATAATTTATACCAGTTGGTATCGAGATATTATAAGATTGTTTTATATTGATTAAAAATACGTGGGGTGAGTTAACTTATAAATGTTGAAAACTCACAAAATTTAATATTTTAAAATTTTGGATTGAATATAAAAATTTTAATGAGAATGAGACATTACTATTTTTATTTTTTTAGTAAAGTAGAAATAGTACTTTAACAGAGACTTCTCATTCCTCAATCTTCCAAAATCCATGGATTTCCTAAAGCTTCTTCTCGCGTAATTAATGCAGTCATATATTTTTATATAGTTGTTACGTTCAAAACCATGATAACAAATTGACCACTCGTACACTAATTAATATATATTTAAGAAATCATATGTACTTGTAATTTTTCTAAATTGAGAAAAGTTGATGTCTCAAGTGGAGACGATTTAATATTTAAGAAAAACACGATACATTTGTTTAAAGAGAATCTGGATCATAAATTTTGCAGAAAGTGATTTCTCAAATAATTACTTTTACAAATTTTCAAGATCTTAGAGATTATTATTAAGTGCCAATATTATTGATATTTTTTTGGACTTCAATAAAGATTTTATGAATTTTTTCGATGACATAAATATATTTTGATTTATATCAAAAATTCCAACAATATCGATTCTACTTTAATAAGAAAAGGAAATGCTGAATTTTATCAAAATGTTAAAGGACTAGATTTATCATTTTGAAATAGGCCTAGATTGTATCTCAATAAGCCTAACTACGAGTACTACAAAAATACCAAGAAAGATGGAACCTGAGTTTTGCTCTGAGCCTGTGACCTCCCCAACCCAACCACCCCACCCGAAACCACCGGACGATCACCGACCACCACACCCACCTGCCACACAGCTCTAAACATTCTCACAAGCTCCCCTCCTCGCACATCCGCTAGAACCCCAAAACACCCAAACCTAATTTCCCTACCCCCCCCCCTTCGCCAACTCATGTACCCATTTCCCCAAATCCTAAACCCCCCACACTCTGATTGACTCCCCGATGCTGGAAACCCCTTTGCTATCAAATGCGAGTGACTCCCCGATGCTGGAAACCCCAACCCCAATGGCAGAGGAAAAAACCTCTTGCAGAATATCCTATCGCGATACCGTCTACAGCGTCAACGGGACCCCCACACCCACCTTCGAGGATGAGATGGAAGACTGGTTAGCCTCAGGGGCGGTTGTTCTCGATTTGACCACCAACCTGGCTCATCCCCACCTGATTATGAATGAGCGCGCGGAGAAGAAGTTAGACAAACTGTGGGCCAAGACCGTGGTAGTAAAGGTGCTTGGCAGAATGGTAGGCTACAAAGCCCTCCAAAATCAACTCTATCAGTTGTGGAACCCAAGAGGTGCAATGTGCCTTGTGGACCTACCACATGGTTACTTTCTTGCCTGTTTTACAGATTCGTGTGACTACAAAAAAGAGCTGAATGGAGGTCTGTGGTTATACCAAGACCACTACATCTCAGTTCAGCCATGGAGAGCTAGCTTTCTTCTGTCCGAGGAGGAGGTGAGCAAGACGAAGGTATGGGTCAGACTCCCAAACTTACCGTGGCGGCACTACCATTCCAAGTTACTTAAGTGTGTACTTGTTGCATTGGATAAGCTGATTAAACTTGATCCTAATACTGAGGAGAAGACGAGAGGCCAATTTGCAAGAATGTGTGTTGAGGTTGATTTGTCGAAGCCCTTAATAGAAGAAGTGAAAATTGGAGAACTAGTACAGAAAGTGGAGTATGAAAGCTTGCATACAATTTGCTATGGATGCGGGAGGTATGAATACCTTAGAAAAGATTGCACGGTGTGTCAATGTAGGCCCGTGATGACTCCAGATCAGAATTCGGTTGATGGCAGTGATAATGTGGCTGTAGGAGACCCAAGCAATGCGGTAGATGCCTCTAAGACCACAGACCTCATACCGGAAATGGAGAATGTTGGCCCTTGGATGGTCGCTACTAAAAGAGGAAGAGCCCCGCGGCCTACAGCTCAGAAGTTAGGAACCTCACCTCACTTTAGCTTCGGTGCCTTCTCCTCATTGGCACCCTTGGAAGGAATGGTAAATGAGGGGCAAGCCTAGTCAAGCAACCAAGCCCCGTAACCTAAGGAACAGAGCATGCCATCTTCATCTCAAACCATAACTGGGCCCATAAGAACCCTGAAGCCTAACCCCACCAAAAAACCACTCTCATCCGCCCTCTACCTACCAAACTCCAGCCCAGCGCATAAAAGACCCAGAAGCAATGATAACACGCTAAACCAAAAGCTACAAGAAGCCATTGACCGCACTAAAAGCCAAAAAGAGAATGTCCACCCCAACTCTAACCCCATCCTCCACCAGACACCCCACAATTCCACACCTTACCCCATATCCTCACTAACCATCTTCAAGGACACGAATCACCCTACCCATCCACCACAGCCAGACCCAAACTCTGTGGGACATCATTCCTCAGATCCTCCTTTAAACCAGCACCTAACTATCCCTGCCTCACAACAAATTTAGTCCGAACACACCCAAGATATCCACCAACCAGAACTAGTGACCTTTCAACCTGATCAGGCAGCTCCGGATCAGATGTTGTCCGATGCCTAAGGTGTGACACACCCCTCCCTAACCCAACCATAAGAACCAGAGAAAACCGAATAGCCGAGGACCTTAACACATTGACTCCTAATGGATTTCCAGATGATGACTTGGAATTGCTGTGGAGCAAAGAAACCTGGGTTTATGAGAGCCTTTAAGTACTTATTTAGAGTACACAAGATCAGCCTTATAGCATAAATCAGTGGCCCAGCAGCTAAAATAGTGTGTCGAAAAATAGGTCTTGATTTCTTCCGAGTAGAAGCCAGAGGACGTAGAGGGGGCATTTGGCTTCTTTGGTCTAATGGGATGAAGGTGAGAATCATTACCAAAGGAGATGAATTCCTTCATGTAGAAGTTGCTTACGATAATCAACAGCCATCCTTAATCACTGTTGTTTATGCCCCGCCTCTAGTAATAGGACTTGAGAAATATTGGGAGACTCTTTTGCCCCAAACGACATGACCCCGTGGATCATTACGGGAGATTTTAATGCAATCACATGCCTTGAAGAGAGAAAAGGTGGATCACACCGACTACAGGCATAGGATCGACATTTTAGTAATTGGATTCATAGAAATGGACTTGTGGATGTGGGCTTCTCGGGCTCACCCTTTACATAGGCTAAGAACACTAGCTATGGAGGCCGCATGTCCAAGAGGTTAAATCGGGCATTATGTAATATCAGTTGGCGCACTCAATGGTCAGAAGGGAGAGTCCAACATTTAGCAAGATACCAATTTGATCACTTGCCTCTACTTATCTTTTTCTCAAACATGGACACGGGACATCAAGGGAGGAGACCCTTCCGCTTCCAAGCAGCTTGGTTGGCTCACCCGAGCTTTACACGAGTGGTCCGTGCATATTGGAATTACACAAAGGATATCGAAGATGCGCTAGAGACTTTGAAGGAGGAATTGAAGACATGGAACACGAAAGTCTTCGGCAACATCGAGTTAAGGAAGAAGTGGCTTTATGTAAGGCTTTGTGGACAACGGAAAATCTTGGACCAAAGGCTGAATAGAGGATTGGAGGCACTTGATCGCAAGATTCGGGAAGACCTCGAACATGTTCTCTACCAAGAAGAGGTGATGTGGTTACAAAAGTCATGAGAACAATGGATTATCAATAGCGACAGAAACACTAGCTACTTTCACACTACGACTATGATCCGTTGCCAACGAAACAAGTTACGTAGGCTAAAGGACTCCATTGGTGCCTGGGTGGAGGGATAACCAGAGCTTGAAGAAATGGCCCTTCAATTTTACAAAGGCCTTTATAAGGCAGAACCGGCTCCACCAACCTACACACTGCCAAGAAGGTGCTTTACGACTTGGTCAGAGGAGGAAGTGCGCAGGGCCATACAGCTAGTCACTACCAAAGAAATTCGTAAAGCTTTGTTTGAGATGGCTCCCATTAAAGCCCCGGGAGTGGACGATTACCATGCCATCTTCTTCCAAAAATGCTGGGACTTGGTCAAGGGTAACCTCCTAGCCTATATAATACGTGCCTTCTAGACCATAACCCTACCACCTAAACTCAACGAAACCCTCCTTGTCCTTATTCCTAAAACCCAAACACCTGAAACACTCTAGCAAATACAACCTATTAGCCTATGCAATGTACCTATAAACTCCTAACCAAACTCATTGTTAACAGGCTCAAGGCAAAACTCTCGGATCTTATCTCACCGGCCCAGGGGAGCTTTGTCTCCGGGCACCAAATTTCTGACAATGTTATTGTTTTGCAGGAGGTGGTCCACTCAATGTGCTACAAGAGAGGGGCCCGTGGTTAAATGGCGATAAAACTAGACCTTGAAAAGACTTATGATAGGGTACGATGGAGCTTTGTAGAAGATACAATAAAGCTAGCCTTCCTGAATAACTCATACAGCTGATTATGGCATGTGTAACTGGATCCACGATGAAAGTACTCTGGAATAGAGAGATGTCAAGTGATTTTATTCCGTCACGGGGTTTGAGACAAGGGGACCCTCTTTTACCGTACCTATTTGTTTTATGCATGGAGAGGCTTGCTCACTGTATAGGAGAATCAACAAGGAGGAAGGAGTGGAAACCGATGAAACTTACGTGACAAAGGCCAAATATCACACACTTGTTCTTTGCTGACGACGTAGTACTCTTCTCCGAAGCATCAAGTGGTCAAGTAACTCTTATCAAGTGTATCCTTGAGGAATTTTGTAGGGAATCATGCCAAAAAGTCAGTATACCTAAGTCCAGAGCAGGAGAACTACCTGAGCCGCAAGCTAGGTATCCAAGCTACTAAATGCTTGGGAAAGTACTTGGGAGTCCCAACTCTGCATAGACGGATTAAGGGTGAAACCTTCCAATATATCCTGGACAAGGCTCAGGCCAGACTTACAAGGTGAAAAGCTAAGTAGCTAACATTAGCTGGCCGTGCTACACTTACCCGATCTGTCCTCTCCACCCTTCCGTTTTATGCTATACAGGTGGTCGCACTTCCCTTGAGTTTATGCAAGAAACTTGAAAGGGTTAGCCGAGACTTTCTATGGGGCGACTCTTCAGATAGCAGGAGAGTACATCTAGTTAAGTGGGAGGAGGTGTGTAAACCCATGGCAATGGGAGGATTGAGTATCAGAAGTGCAAAGCTTGCGAACAAGGCCTTGATCGCAAAACTTGGTTGGCAGTTCATTACTAACCCAACCTCTACCTGGGCATGTATCTTGAACAGGAAGTATGTCAAAGGCCACCATGAACTTATGATGGGGGGACAATGCTCAAGATCTTCTACGATTTGGATAGGAATTAGCAAAATGGCAGATTTTCTGTCAAGTGGATTACGCTACTCTATAGGGGACGGGCAGAGGGCCATGTTTTGGTTGGATGAGTGGTTACCAGGAGAGCATGCCTTGGTATTTCACCTGAATGTATCTTTATCAGTAGCTCATCTATATAGGCGGGTATATGACTACTGGTACAGGGAAACGGGTTGGCGTTGGGAGTTGTTGGATGTCTTGCTCAATGATGAGATTAAGCAGAAGCTGATGGCGGTCGTTGTGGATCACCCGAACCTTACACAAGATTCAATATTGTGGAGCTTTTCTAAGTCGGGGGAGTTCACCATAAAGTCAGCGTACCTTCAGCTAGTAGGTAACTAGCAAGCAAGCCACATATCACCCATGATGTGGGAATGTATTTGGAAGATTAAGGCCCCAGAAAAGCTTCAGATTTTCCTCTGGACATGTCAGAAAAATAGGCTGATTACTAATAAGGAAAGATTTCGTCGCAAATTTGGCCCTAACCTTTATTGCCCGATCTACAAGACATAACATGAATCTCTCATGCACCTCCTAAGGGATTGCACGAAGGCAAAGGCCATATGGCAAGCCCTACTCCTGACAGATTGACGTAGCCATTTCCTCTCCATGGACAGACCGACCTGGCTTCAAGCAAACATCAAGTACGCAATAAAGACCACCAACGACACCCAGTGGAATACCCTCTTTGCAACTGCGTGTTGGTGGCTATGGAGATGGAGAAATAACATCATCTTCAAAAGACGGGATGAAGTTACAGATAAGGTGGGCTTCATCTAGTAACAAGTATCCGACTTCGAGCATGCCTGGAAGACCACTTTAAACAAGGAGACAGCCCAACATCATATGGGAGCTGTTATACCACGGTGGACAGGTCTGAAGTAAGGCTCCTTTAAGCTCAACACAGATGGGTGCTCAAAAGGGAACCCAGGAAAGGCTGGATGTGGAGGCATCTTACATGACCCTACGGGTAGATAGATCAAGGATTTCACTCAAAACCTAGGCCAATGTAATGCGGTAGCTACTGAGATTTGGGGCTTAAGGCGAGGACTTCAGCTAGTGGAAGCAGGAGACTTTAGACCGATTAAAGTGGAGACCGACTCAAGGTCAGCCTTCAAATACCTTACCGAGGGGGTAGCATATGGCAATCCACTAACCGTACTTGTGAGTAAATGTAGGGATCTCATCCACCATCATGGGCAAGTAGAGATCACAGTTTGTAGTCGAGAGGCCAATAGAGCAGCTGATTAGCTCACAAATTTTGCTTTGAACATTCCGAAGGGGCTTTATGTTCTAGAGAACCCCCCAAATGGCTGCCTCCCCTTATTGAAGGAGGATAACCTCGAACTAATTCTGTAATAGTATTTTTTTATCTAATGCGAGGGCAAACTGTGCCCACCTCCTTCACCAAAAAAAAACTAGGAGTACTACACAGAGAGAGGACTCAAATAGCACGAGTATATAAGAGAGTTCATAGCAACAGTAACAATCTCTCTTTTAATTGTCTAATCTAAAATTTTTTCTAAAAAAAATAGCTAATCAAACCACCAAAAACCACACCTCCAAGACAGACAAAGTCACCTCAGCTTTTCTAGCAGATTTATGTTTCAAGCCCACCGAGACAGTGGCTAGGATGCCCAAACCATCGCTAAGGAAAGAACATGATGAGCTGACAATCTCCCTTTTTGCTGACATATGGTGTATTTTGGTTTGATATTCTTCTAACCTATCTGATAGAACTCTAGTCATGTCTTCCAGCCTGTTGATCATATATGGTATATAATTTGATTTCCTATCTTTGACATCGAAAAGAGCCCAGCTTTTCTCTGCTACTTCCTTGATCTTGACAAGTCAAAAAGTTAGTTAAAAAATCAAAATAGTTAATAATCAATTAAAAAAGTAATAAACAGAGAAAACAGAGAAAAACTACTCAAAAAATGTGACACAAAATTAGGGTAGTGAAGTCGGATTTAGTGAGAACATATGAAAGATGATGTAGCATGATATCCTTTAAAATGATCTACTCCTCTAAATAGCTGATGTGCATTGTTCAATTATTTGATTGTTATCGAACGAAGCAGGTCCGACCAAGTAAATTAGCTTAATCTTTTTCAAGTGACTATCTACATGCATGTCTCAGATTCTAATTTGTGAACAGATGTTATTTTTTGAAGTTCCCAACAGTTTATACTAACTTTGTTTGCAGTTTTTTTATTAGAAGGGATCCCAATTATGATGTTGAGGCACAACATCCCTCTTTTCTTACCCTTCTGGGCTCATCATCATACGAACATCCAGCAACTCTAGCAACTCCGAGCATGTGGACAGTCATCAAAGCCACTGGTGAGCTCGAGATTTCTAAGCTTCATAATAATGACATAATCGAAGAATGCACTCTTGGTCATTTGGAGAAGCGCATTCTAGAGGATGGGATGCTACAACATCCCTCATACATTTTGACTAGATCTAACCATAATACTCTCATTTTGCCTCACATTCTGTGAGTATTCTTTCTCTGCTTTCTATGTTCATTGCTTTATATTTTTAGATTGACTGTTAACTAGTTTGATTTCTTGTAGATGCATTATTAAACAGAAAGAGGCGTATGTAAGGATCCTTGATGGTGATAATGATCTAGTGAAGACGTTAGAAGATGTGGCTAACTGTTGGCGTGCTTTCGAAATTGTGAATCAAGCAAATAAACCTAGATTTGACCTGTTTGTAATGGAATTTGTGTTTTATCATATGATGACTCGTATAGAAGAGGTATGACATATTTTAATGGTTTTGTCGGTTTTAATTGTTGAGGTAAATTTGAATTTGACTTACTTTTCTTCCTATTTGCAGAAGAAAGCCAACTTTGAACAGGTGGCAATGAACGGTCTTGTTCCTGTTACACTTTGGGCTAAAATATCCAAGTACTTTCATGAGGAAAAGAATGATATGAAGTGTATGAAAGACCTGAAACACTTGATAAGGGAGATAAGTAATGTAAGTTTTACATGCGGCTATATTTTTTTAATGTAATAGTGTTAATTATTTGTTAACTTACTTTTTGACTTTTCAAGATCAAGGAAGCAGCAGTGAAATGCTGGGATCTCTTCGATGTTGAAGATAGGAGATCAAGCTATATACCGTATATGATGATCAAGATGGAAGACATGTCCAGGGTTCTATCAGACATCTTAGAAGAATACCAAACTAAGATACACCACAAGGCATCAAAAAGGGAGATCGTTAGCTCTTCGTGTTCTTCCCTTGGTGAAGGTATGGGCATCCTAGCCTCGACCTTGGTGGCCTTGAAGCATGATGCTGCTAGAAAAGTGGAGCTCTCTTTATTTGTCTTAGGATGTCTCTTCCTTGGAGGTGTTTTTTGTGGTTTGGTTAGCCATTTTTTTCAAAAAAATTTTTAGATTAGACATATAAGAGCGAGCCTAAAACATTTGGCCGGAATCATTTCGAGGCCATATTTCAAAGCTGTTTTGGTGGTTCATATACGTCTGGTTGGATGAACCTCTACTTGAGTAAAGCCTTATCTGCTGGACGAGTAGAAAGGCAAATAACTTAGAGATCTTAATTATTTTGAAATAGGCCTAGATTGTATCTCAATAAGCCCAACTAGGAGTACTACATAGAGAGAGGACTCAAGTAGCACGAGTATATAAGAGAGTTCATAGCAGCAGTAACAATCTCTCTTTCAATTATCTAATCTAAAATTTTTTAAAAAAAAATAGCTAATCAAACCACCAAAAATAACACCTCCAAGGAGGACACTTCCTAAGACAGACAAAGTCACTTCAGCTTTTTTAGCAGATTTATGTTTCAAGCCCACCGAGACAGTGGCTAGGATGCCCAAACCATCGCTAAGGGAAGAACATGATGAGCTGACAATCTCCCTTTTTGCTAACATGTGGTGTATTTTGGTTTGATATTCTTCTAACCTGTCTGATAGAACTTTAGTCATGTCTTCCAGCCTGCTGATCATATATGGTATATAATTTGATTTCCTATCTTCGATATCGAAAAAAGCCCAGCTTTTCTCTATTACTTCCTTGATCTTAACAAGTCAAAAAGTTAGTTAAAAAATCAAAATAGTTAATAATCAATTAAAAAAGTAATAAAAATAGAAAACAGAGAAAAACGACTCAAAAAATGTGACACAAAATCAGGGTAGTGAAGTCGGATTTTGTGAGAACATATGAAAGATGATGTAGCATGATATCCTTTAAAATGATCTACTACTCTAAATAGCTGATGTACATTATTCAATTATTTGATTGTTGTCAAACTTAGAGACCTCAAACTCACCACTCAAGTTAATGAACGTCCAGATTCTTTAAAGAGATGAATTTGGACCAATGGCTAGAGTTGTTAGATATGTGTTTGATGGGCCCAAAAGGCTAAACAGAGGGGTATATTGGCCCTCAATATCATAAATGGAATCTTCTAGTAAACAAACTACAACAAAGTTAAAATAAAAAACTGTGACATGAGTGTAGATGGGAACTTACAAAATAAAATCTGTTTTCAAGATCACACCAGTTGTCAACAAGATTTTCTGCCAATATCATTGTTGTCTTTATAAGCATCAACAATCCTTATATATGCCCATTTTCTCTTTAGTGATAGATATAAAAAAATCAAGATAGTTAATAATCAATCTAAAAAATAAAATAATAATATGCCTATTTTTCTTTAATGATGGGGATCTACAAAAAATCAAAATAGTTAATAATTAATTCAAAAAAATAAAGCAATAGAATTAGAAAATAGAGAAAAGCTACTCACAACATGTGACACAAAATCAGAGTATTGTTGTTAGATCTAGTGAGAACATATGAAAGATGATGTAGCATGCCATCCTTTAAAATATTGATCCTCTAAATAGCCAAGTGTGCATTTTTTGATTATTTGATTATTGTCAAACTTAGAGACCTCAAACTCACCACTTGCGTTAATGACCATCCAGATTCTTTGAAGAGGTGGATTTGGACCAACGCCCAGAGTTGTTGGATATGCATCTGATAGGCCCGAAAAGCTAAACAGAGGGGTATATTGGGTCTCAATATCGTAATTGGAATCCTCTAGTAAACAAACGGTAACAAAGTTAAAAAAAATTATGACATGCGTGTAGATGGGAACTTGACAAAATAAAATATATTTTCAAGATCATACTAGTTGTCAACCATATTTTCTGCCAACGTCATTGCTGTCTTTATAAGTATCAATAGCCCTTATATATATCTCTTAATCTTTAATCATGGATGTACAAAAAATCAAAATAGTTAATAATCAATCTAAAAATTAGAGCAATAATATGCCTCTTTCTAATGATGGTTCTACAAAAAATCAAAATAGTTAATAATCAATCTCAAAAAATAAAGCAATAAATATAGAAAACAGAGAATAGTTACTCACAAAATGTGACAAAAAATAAAGGTAGTGTTTGAGATCTACTGAGTGTGGATTGTTCGATTATTTTATTGTTGTCAAACTTAGAGACCTCAAATTCATCACTCGCATTAATGACCATCCAAATTCTTAGTAGAAGTATATATGGATCAATGCCTGGAGTTGCTCGATGTGTGTTTGATGGGCCCGAAAGGATAAACGGAGAGGACCTCAATATCATAATTGGAATCCCCTCTAATAAATAAACTACAACAGAGTTAATAAAAACTGTGAGATGTATGTGAACCATTGACTAAATTAATCTAAAGTTCATGGGAGCAATATAAATTTTATCTTACTAAAAATGATTCTAGAAAGATTCTACTATATGCAGTAAATCATTGACTAAAATCTAATCTAGTCACAACAAATGAAAATCATGAGTAAGACCACTAAAGAGCTCATCCATCATATGACGCATAAAGAATGCTTTGTTCATGCATATATGCTAAGCTACTAACAGTATCAACACAATTTCTAAAGGAATTAGTAAAATATATAATTGAGTCAAGAAAGCTAAAGATGTCCATGACAACATCCATATGTTGTTACATTAATTATAAGACTAACAAATAAAGGAGAAAAATATATACGAAGAATAGACACCATAAATTATATATGCAACACGTGTTTAAACTACGGGTACCAAGAACAAACTCCTACCCAGCAGGCAGCAACCAAAAGTCACAAGTTCAAGTTGAGTTCTCTCTCTCCCGCTTTTAATAGGTTAATTTTGAACTAGTGCTTCAACTTTCGTGGTTTATGTAAGTGTTGGCTCTTACTCCCAATTTTTCCAATAGCATCCTTTTCTATTGTCTCGTAATCTCGATTTCATACAAATTTTTGTTTTTTATAGGATATTTTGGTTAACACCATGTGGTATATTCGGGTGGATGTCCAATAATTCATATTTAATTTAATAAATTTACAAAAAATAGTAAATTTTCAGTTAATTTAATAATTTGATTAAGTTAATTTAACTTCATGTTTTTTGTAAATAAAATTTTAACTATTAGTTACACATCAGAAATATACCATTTATTATAACGCAAAGGTTTTTTTGACTCCATAAATGTGTTTGTTGCATATGACATTATGTGTATGAGTCAAATTAAAAATGAAAGAAAAAATAAATTTATCATAAATTCACATATTTTGACTCGATTTGGATTTAATATGGATGTGGATATCAAAATAGAATTTAAAACATCCATATCAAAATGTTGATCTAATGGTATTATCGTTAATCCAAATTCAACGTTTTTAGATGTGGTTAACTTTCTAATTTTTGATAAGTAAGATTTTAAGTTATTTCTTTGTTGTTAAGTGTTTTAGTAGTATTTATTCAATTAAGTCAAACATTTCACAAATTTAGATATCATCTCATCCAAACAAAATGTGGTTCGTATCTTTGTCATAATTGGGTTCAAAGATGTAATATCGTACAACTTATCTCCAACACTCAGGTTTCACTTATGAAGGCCCACCTTATGGGCCGGTACTGAAGGTATTATGACCGGCAAGGAGTCTAACAACAGGTAAGTAAGGATGGTATAGCATACAGCTGAATATATCTGAAATAATTTTTTTGCGTCTGGCATAAAAAAATTTAATAAATATTTTATGTTTGCCTTGGCCCAAGGCCCAATTTCACTCATTATTGGACAAATTTAGGTCTGATAAGATATTGCAACAGCAGCATGATAGTGGGAAAAAAACTTAATGCATGGGCAAATCTGATGTGACATACTATAGTAGTAGTACGGAGATGACATAATAATAGATGATCTAAGACCACCGACTATGGGCCTTCCCCAATCCACGTGGAACAATGAGAAAGCGGAGAAGCATG
>SOPF01028832.1:73712-87271 GCA_012979155.1 Hypericum perforatum | reverse complement strand
AAAAAAAAAAAGAACTTGATTAATTGTTCTACCCCGCCGTTTCACATACACAGCAAACCGATATTTCAACCTAAACCCTAAACTCTTCGTATTCCTCCTCGTCACGGTTGCTGATCGGATTTTTTCGATAAATTCAACGAGTTTATTTCGAAAATTGAGGCCGATAAATTTATAGATGGGACAAGAGAAAGCTTCCATCAATAAAATATTCCTTGAGGTTCCGGACTAGTCCTCTACCCTGCATTGTTACTTTTGTTTTTCCAATTTAGTTTCTGTTTCCTTCTTCTAGTCAGATTTGTCTTCTTCTTATTGATAAGCTGTTCATAATTATATAGTTCTTCATTTCGATTAGATGGTATCTGACCACTGAATTGTAATATATATTCAATAAAAACCATGCAGTTAAAGATATTTAACCCTATAACTATTGACAATTAGCCATAAAACCAACAACATCACACACAAAAATGAATGACATGAAAGTTTAAAACCAACAACACCACGAAGATCACTGACATTTAGACCTAAAACTAACAACACCACACACAAAATGACATAAAACTCTAAACCTAACAATACCGGGAAAGGATTTGGTGTTGTATGCTGGATTAAACTATCAACAAGGAAAATTAATTTGTTGATCTAATGGTCGACACAACTAGAGGACATTTTAGTCTTTTGAAGAAAAAGGAAGAGAGAGAGGGGAGTTTATGAGGAAGGAGAAGGAAGAAGAAGAAAGAAGGAGAAGAAGGAGAGCTCAGAGATCCGCCATACCTCGACGAACCTCTCTGGCAAGGACAATCTCGACGACGACAAATCGGAGTTTCTCTTTCCTTAGAATCCAAAACCAAAACTCCATCGAGATTATCACATTACTTGTATTTTTGATCAAAAACTCTATCAAGATTTCAGAATCATTGTTTAGATGTCGTCATTCTCTCCATGATTTTGCTAGCGATGGATTTGTGGTTTGTCGATAGATGAGTGGTCAATTTTGTTGATAGTTTTTCCAGATAATTCAAAGGTTTTTCCAGTTATTTTCAAAAAAATTTCCAATTATATTCAATAGTTTTTCAATTTATTTAATAGTTCATCATTCTCCTTGTGATGACGATGGATTAATCAAATTAACTCAATAATTTGGTGTATTTGATTCAATGATTTTTCTAATTGATACAATAATCTGATATAATTGATTTAATGATTTAATTTAATGGATATGTCTAATTCAATGGTTTAGTCTTTTTGATTCAATAGTTTGATTCAATAGTTTTGTCTATTTTACTTAATAGTTTGGTATGTTTGATTCAGTGATTTGGTTTATTCGATTTGATGGTTTAGTCTGTTTGATTCAATTGTTTGATCTATTATATTTAATAATTTTGTTTATTTAATTTAATAGCTTGATATGTTTGATTTAATTATTTGGTTTATTTTATTTAATAGTTTGTTCTTTTTTATTCAATATTTTGGTATGTTCAATGAAAAAATCTAACAAATTACAAAAAAATTATCAAAAAAATTATTTAACATGGTATACTATTAAATATAACCGACAAACTATTTGATGTAATTAGGCAAACCAAACTATTGAATATAACTAGGTAAACTATTAAATATAACTGGGTAAACTATCAAATAATCTGGGCAAACTATCAAAAAAATCGCCAGAGTTTGGATGCTAGAGCTTGGACACCGATGCCGCAGCGAGGATGCCAATGTGCGTGGAGTTTTGGAGAAACGCAGTCGTGAATCGACGAAGGAGAAACTAGCCAAAATTATTGTCAGAATCGTCCTTCTCCAGTGTGGCGGGTCTCCGGGCTATTCTTCTCCTTCCCTGTACTCTTTTTTCTCTCTCTTTCTTCCTTTTTAATTTGATTGATTTTTTGCCTAAAGGACTATAATATTCCTGCCTATAAAATTACAGTACCATACTGTACTAGGTGATACAGTACCAAATCTGAACCCAACAATACCACACACAAAAACTAGTGAGATTTAGACTGAAAACTAGTGACATCCAGACCCAAAATCAACAATACCACACAAGAAAATCAGTGACATGAAATCCTAAATCTAACAATACCACACACGAAATTCAATGACATCTAAATCTAAAATCAACAACACCACACATAAAAACTAGTGATATGAAACCCAAAAACTAACAACACGCATACAAAACTAGTGGTATTTTAATCTAAAACTAGTGATATCTAGACCTTAAACCAACAATACCACACACGAAAACAAGTGACATAAAGCCCATAAAACCAACAACACCACACACGAAAACAAGTGACATAAATCCCCTAAAACCAACAACACCACACACGAAAACAAGTGACATAAAGCCCCTAAAACCAACAACACCAAACACAAAAATAGCGACATTTTGACTAAAACCCACTAATATCTAGACATAAAACCAACAACATCATAAACAAAAAGTAGTGACATTTAGACCTAAAACCAACAACACCATATATGAAAACCAGTGACATGAAGTCCTAAAACTAACAACGCCACATAAAATCAGTGATATTTTGACCTAAAACCAGTGACATCTAGACCTAAAACCAATAACACCACACAAAAACACAAGTGACATGAAGCCCTCAAACTAGTGACACTACGCACAGAAATTAGTGACATGAAGTCCTAAAACTAGTGACATCTAGACCTAAAATTATGGTCGACGGAGGAAGAACATCGATGAGGACGGTCGACAAAAAAGAGGGAGGGGCGAACGACCAATAGAGGAGGAATACCGTGGAGGATGCCGACGGAGAAGGGGGAGGGGTAGATGGTTGGCAGCGAAACACCAAGGAGGATGGAGGACAAATGGTCAGCTGATAGGAAGAGGATGACGAATGCCTGACGGAGGAGGAGGATGGAGGAGGTCGGCTTGCAGGGAGTTAGAGGAGGAGTTAGGCTTTACAAGGAAAAAAATGACGTATGAGAAGTAGGGATTTTGGAGAGAGAAAAAATATGTTGGAATTCTTTTTCTTCTGATATTCTCCTAATTATTAGGAATTTTATTATTTTTAAAATAAAATTACTTGTTAATATTTCTGAATTTTCTCTAAATATATTTTTTTCTATATTGCATCTATTTAGTCTCATATTCTCCACCGACTCCAATCCCCATTTACTGGATTCCTATTATAAATCACATATAAAGAAAAGCAGCAGTCACTTCCGCTAAAGTTGTTGCCAATTTAATGCAGCAGCAATGTGATATACTGATGCTGAATGCACGGATTTTTTTTAATTGGTGTTAGTATTCATGTGATTTTATCAATTTGGTACCCCATAATCAAAATGAAAATGGTGTCCACGTTGGACTATTTTGTTAAAATCCCATGTACCAAACCAGACACAAGATTTTATCCCATTTTTACCTATACATGGGATTTCATACCGTTTGCAGTACAAGGGCTAAAATTCTGTGTATTGGTTTAAACAGGATAAAATCCTGTGTACCATCCAATACACGAGATTTTATCCTGTGTACCAGTTCGAGGGTTTTTTAAAGCCTCACATAGGATAAAATCCTAGTCATGCAAATTTGTTTTTGAAAATTCAAAAACCCAAAACCCTCCACCACCCCTCTTTCCTCTGCGCCTCTTCCTCCCTCTTCCGCGCCTCCTCCGTCCTTAACCATGCCTCCTCCTCCATCGCACCCAGCCTCCAATCATCGCGAGCCTCCTCCTCCTCCCCGGTACTGTTCATTTTTGAATTGGAATTTAGGGTTTAGGGTTGGGTTTAGAATTGTTTTGTGAATTGGAATGTGAATGTGAATGTGAATTGTAATTGAATTAGAATTGAATTCTTGATTTATGATTGTGAATTGTAAATTGGTGATTGTGAATTTTGAATTAGAATTGGTGATTGTGAATTGTAATTGAAATTGGAATCGATTCTTGCCTGTGGATTTGAAATTTGTATGTGGAATTGAATATTTGAAAGTGTTGAATTCTTGAGTGTAGATTTGATTTCTTGAAATGTGAATATGATTTCTTGAATGTGAATTTGATTTATTGAAAATGTGAATTTGAATTAATTATTGAATATGAATTTGATTTATTGAAAATATGAATTTGAATTAATTATTGAATGTGAACGTGGATTTCATATGTTGAATGAATGTGGATTTGAGTTATTCAGCTTGAATTTGAAATTTTTATGTGAAATTAATTTTTTTATTGAATTTGCATGTAATTTTGTAATATTAATAGAGCATATGGCTATTAGTTTTCAATATTAAATTTAGCTTTGGGTTATGTAATATATATGTTGTATATTTTGTAGTTATTAGTTTTTATGTGTTATGTGTATTAATTATGTTTGTTTTTGGATATATTATTTAGGCATGGCATCAAAGCAGCACGGAGACATACTCGGTGATGGAGGTCCTACTGATCATAGCCTTTTGAAGCACCAAGAGGTGCATTGGTCACAGACCATCTGGAATGCGGAGATTTCAGGTGGCACATATATTTTTGATAAGGAGGCTTCACTCAAGGTCTATCGTCGTACCTAGAAGTAGAAGCCAGTAGAGAATGTTGCATTCATCGGGAACATAAAGGTAGTGGGCTTTTGGGAAGTATGGTGCACCAGTCATGTCCTGATCAAGGCAGCTATGATCACAACTATAGTGGAGCGGTGACGACCAGAGACACATACTTTTCACATACCCATAGGAGAGATGACGATTACACTCCAAGACGTGGTTATACTGTATGGACTTTCGATCAACGACATCCCATTGACGGATCACCAGACACTCACTGATTGGCCTGAGATGTATTTGACGTGCTTCGATAGGAACCCAAAGTATACACTAGGGGTGCACTCGGTAATGTCATTTAGTTGAAATGGTTGGAGGAGATGTACGACCCTACCGAGTTAGCTGATGATGCTAACAATGAGACATTTCATCAGTATGTCCGAGCAAGTATCTTACAACTCATAGGCTGTATCCTATTTGCAGAGACGATCGAGTCAAGGGTTAACTCGTGCTAGTTGCCGATGCTATTAGATTTTGATTCATTAGCATCATATAGCTGGGGTAGCGCATGTCTGGCCCATCTTTATCACCAGTTGTGTAGGGCTACTAGCTGGGATGTATGTGTTATCTCCGTACATCTTGCACTCCTTACTATGTGGGCTACCGAGAGGACCATCCTACTTTGGTTGGTCCTGAAGAACCCAGTGGACTAAGAATATCATCAGGCTTCAAGCAGAAGTTAATAATATATTCTTAATCACACACATAAACTTGTTTCTTATTTGTTTACTATTTATATTAATATTTAGGGAAAAGTACGCATAAGTATCTTATAGTTTACCTATTTCCAAAAAAAGACCGTGTAGTTTTTTTCTTCCAAATTTAGTACATGTGGTTTTATTTTGGGGACAACTTTAGTCCCGGGCAGCATTTTAGGGTGACCGGCCACCTGTCCTCGTCACATCATCACCACATCACCGACACATCATAGTCTTTTTTTGGAAACAAGTAAACCACAGGGTAATTATGTGTACTTTTCCCTTAAATGCGTGCACGTTACTCCTCAGACTTTACAAGGCTGGAAGCCTTCTTCGGTGTTATAGCCTCCCTCACTGCAGATGCCTCGAAACTTGCCACGTTAGCCTCCCCCACCACCGATTCGACTTTGTGTCTAACCGTCTCCTACAGCAGTTACCTCAGAATTTGACATTTTAGGGTTGCTATGGCATTGTTTTTAGATTCAGAATTTTGAAATGCGAAGGGAAAATGGAGGAGGAAGAATAAGGGCTCGACGAGATGCACGGGAAAAATATTTGAGGTTAAAGATGAAATGGGGTAAATTTTTAAGGGAAAAGTATACATAAGTACCCTGTGGTTTACTTGTTTCCAAAAAAAAACCATGATGTGTCGGTGACGTGGCGATGATGTGACAAGGACAGGTGGCCAATCACCCAAAAATGCTGCCCGGGACTAAAGTTGTCCCGGAAATAAAACCATAGGTACTAAATTTGGAAGAAAAAAACCACACGGTCTTTTTTTGGAAATAGGTAAACCACAAGGTACTTATGTGTACTTTCCCCTAATATTTATACATGTTTTTTATAGGTGGTCTGGAGAGGTAAATTGGCGTATATTAAAGAAGTGCATTCTCGTAGCGGTCTATCAAAGTAAATTGGATCAGCTGAGAGATGAAGATGTAAGTAATAAGTCCTTACATGTACCAAAGTACTTTAATTTAATGATGATAATTTTAATTGTGTTTATTATCATAGGTGGTTTGGATTTTGTATACCAAAGGTTTTATTGCCAACTCGCATGGTGTATGTCATTGAGATCGGCGACTGTGGCTAGCGAGAGTGCCGTTGATTTCTTTCTATGCTGTAGAGTGGCATTACCCAGACCAGGTGTTTAGGCAATTTAGGCACGTCCAAGGTATTCCAACAGTGCTTGAACTTGATGATGGGATGTACACTATAGCAAAGGGTGGTCGTCGTCAGCGCGGCACGAAGTGGGACGATTTGTTCCCTGTACATGTCAGCCTATGGAGGGACCACCAACATACATATGTGTGCCACCCAGGAGTACCTATGGAGTGCTTGTCGGTCCATTACCATAATAGATATATGGACTGGTACAGACAGATGACTCGACATTTCATCAGTCATGGAGCCATGGTCCACAGAAGTGTAAGTACTCTTCATTACTTTGCATTATGGGTTTATTATACTATTTTTATTTTTTTTGAAACAATATCATATTATCTATTAAATGTCAACTGTAGGCTGATGCTGTTGAGCATATCCGTCATGAGACTCAGCCTAGTTCACAGATGCGGTCTTTAGCAGAGGTGGCACTACGGTTCGTTGGGGAGGATCGATGGTATATAGATATACCCCAGTCACAGGCACCTCTTCCACTGCCGTCGGGTATGGTATACAATGTACTAGAGGCAGAGAAAGTTCCTATTACGAGGTGGCAGACGAACTTGTTCAACCGGCAGACCAAGTTAGCGATGGGTTATAAAGTCCAAGAGAGTGATATCGCTCCGATGCAATAGGGAGACTACATGAGTCAGCCTGATTCACAAATGCAGCTCCCAATACAGACATCACAGCCACCCTCCTCACCAACATAGCTACCGCATATTGGCACTTCTGGTAGTATGCCAATGGCTTTCAGCCAATCGGCGGTGCTTCCATCCTCTCCTATATTTATGCAGTCCTTACTTAGGTATGCCTCCCAATATCATTAATAACTGTTTTTTAAGTAATTTATTATGATTTATTATATTAAGTTTTTTTATTAGTGGCGGATACGGTGGAGGATATTT
Organism: Hypericum perforatum; assembly: GCA_012979155.1. Taxonomy (NCBI): domain Eukaryota; kingdom Viridiplantae; phylum Streptophyta; class Magnoliopsida; order Malpighiales; family Hypericaceae; genus Hypericum; species Hypericum perforatum. Next base: position 79,928 of record SOPF01028832.1, on the reverse strand, counting down.
TGGAGACCATATGACGGACAATGCTTTTTTCAGCTCTGATTTCTCCACGTATGGTAGTCATGCATTCCAGACGTTCCTAAGAGTGCGACTACCAGACATTGGGACATCCTCGTTGCAGCCTTTACTGAGATCAGCATTTCAGCAGTTTTCGGGATCAGCATTTACATCGCCAACTATGGTTGTCCATCCCTAGCAATAGTAGCAGCAATGGTCGGTGGAGACATCCACTTCTGGCTCGCACAGGTGAACTCAGTAATTTGTAAATTCAACATCTTATCATATTTTTGTAATAATTATTTGTTATTTTTTTCATAGGCTAAATGTGTTACCTTTCCAAGCGGCTACAGACTCCAGTTTGTCAGAGTATGATGAAAGTTACGTCAGAACTGAAGAAGGTCCTTCTAACGGGCAACACAAAGAAGTATGTGCAGTTCGCGTAGAGCCAAGATGTCCAGCAAAAGAGGCAGATGTTATATCTTAGACTAGGTCAAAAATCGCATCAGTGGGCCAGGTAGATATGGAAAGATATTTGCGCAGACCAAGAAGACTGATAGGGCGATGAAGAAAAAGTAGGGGTCCGGCATGTTTTAGTTTGAACTTTGTTTGTTATTACTCATGTTTATTACAAAACTTGTTTAGTTATATAAAATACAAATTATCATAATTCCATTGTCTGATTCTAACAAACAAATTGACATGCGTTAACATTGGTACGACTGACTATCTACCACGCTTGGTCGATCCTAAGCTTTCATCTTCTTTCATCGGAAAGACCTTAAAAAATTGTCTTCTCCAACGTTAAGGTCATTGAATTCTCCACAATTTCACTTAACCTTCACCTAAAAATTAAACTTTGTCAGTATAGTTTAGGCATCTTGGACAGCTATATAAAGTGCACAACTTACTTATATAATTACATTCAGAAGGAGGAGAACATATCTTGGATGTATGGTCCGAGCTTTGTCATCTATATAACTATGACACTCACCCGAATCATCCTATACAATAACCGCAATATTATTTAACAATTTAATCAGTAACGTTCAAGTCTATTTTCAGTAATAAAGGTCATAGTATATACCTTAAAAATTGCAAAGTAATATTCGTCATAATAGGGATGCACACTCTCACAGTCACCCGAATCGTCCTATACAACATGCACAATATTAATAAAATTTAATCAGAAATGTTGAAGTATATTTTTAGCAATTAAGGTCATAGTATATACCTTAAAATCTGTAAAAAAAAGGATGCATACTCTGAACAAGCACAACCATCATCTGATAAGATTGTAAAATCATTTATTAGCAAGCTGTAACAACAAAATTAACTACTATATATATTATTGACATTACATCTTTGATGATACAATCATATTGGGTGTGCTTGAATCTGTCAATTGAAGTCCCGAAAAATAATCCTATCTTCTTGGTCAAACCTGTATACAAAAACATGCATATTAATTTGTATATTACTTATCATGAATTAGCTATGAATAAATACCTTCATTATGAAGATAGGTTTTGGCACGCGTCCACGCATCAGGCTTGCCAAATAATTCTTTGAGCGCCTTCTTCTTCGCTTTTGCCTCTTTCTCAGCCTTAGCCTTCGTTTTTTCTGCTTTGACCTTTTCTACTGGGTCAATGTAACTTGGGAGTGGCCTTGTAAGACATCTAAAGATACTACCAAACTTTAAGTCATATAATTCCTACATGTCTTTGCTTGGTAAGTTGATGATAGGTGGTAGTGAATGGTACTCGTATTCATTAGTACCCTCACCATTAGATCCTATGTGACCCTTCCCGTGCCTACTATGTCTGAACAATTGAAAGAAAAATAAGCAATATCAAATGACCGCGTAAACATCAACACAGATTTTCTTCCAATACCAACAAAATCCTTCCATGATCCCATCAGATAAACCTATAAATTCCAAAACTAAAATAACACATCGGAGTTATGCATATAAATATTACAGACATACTCGACTTAGAATCATACAAATCGGAGTTCACACAAAAACTAACCGAAACAAAATAAACAAAGATGGAGGGTACAGGCCTAGCGACCATAACAAACACAATGCTACATCACAGACATATAAGACATACTCACTAGTCACCACATATACTAGTACTAGATCTGTCTACTATCATAGCGGCTGCCCTAGCTGCACTATTTACTGTGGCCCTTGCAGCGACTCTTACTTCTTTGGCTGCTCTAAATTGTGCAATAGCAACAATATCTGTACAATTGGCTTTTATATGATCCCTACCACCACATACAGTATATTTGATACGCGAAAGAGCTATATCTATCTCATTCTGTATTCGGTGCTTCGGTTGACCTCTATCCCAAATAGTTTATTCATCGGGAATAAGCTTCACAATAGTCTGATCTTCTGGTGGTACCCAGTATGCAGGATTTCCCAGAGAGACAAATAAATGCTGATAATATAACTGTGTGTTCTCCAGGCGGTAGTAATGATCAACGTACATTCTAGTCGCTGATGTCCATCTTGATACAACAAGCCATTGCATGTGAACATGGATAGTGAAATATTTGGAATTTACCACATTGACATATTTTTTGTCCAGACGCACCCGATACACTATGTCGATACAAGCCATTACTTTCCCACTTTCTCCGTGCAGCATGATGGTCTAGTCGATATAGAAAAATTATATGTTTGAGCATTAGATATTGAGACAGTATATCTTTCAGTTTTCTTCTCCCATTTTTCCAACTTGACACAGAGCTTACTTGACAATATTATCTTGCCAGGAACACACTCTTCAATACACTGTGTCGCTCACTTCTGGAAATAATCAATGAGTTGTGCATAAATCTCTGCAACCACTATGGTCATCGAAAGTCGTCGTGCTCTTTTGAAAACTTTATTGACACATTTGCTGATATTTGTCATCATGTGACCCCATCAACGTCCGCCATCAAGAGCTAAACTCTATTTATCAGGTTCGGCCTCAATTATCTAGTTATATATCTCTTGATCAACTTGGTAAACTTGACCTAAATAACCATGTAACTTCTTCGGTTAGGCTTGTATCATACACACATTATATTACATAAGAGGTCTATCAGTGGATAATCAACTAACTTTAATCATAAAATATCTTTTCGAAAAAAATTGTTAATACCTACTATCGTCATCACATTTTTCATTGCAGGGTTATTAAACCTTTGGTTGAGATTGCTAGCAATGTGTCTCAAACAATATCGATGAACAACATCCATACTTGGTCCCCATCCATGTGCATCTATCATTACTTTTATTATACCCTAGTGTCGATGAGAGACAACACATATTCCTCGTCGGTCTTTGGCAATGTGCAACCTTACTTATTCTATAAACCATGGCCAACTCTTATTGTTCTCCCCTTCGACGATAGCAAATGCTATCAGAACTATGGCAGTATTACCATCAATAGCAGTAACGATCAACAAGGTATGCTGGTATTTTCCAGTCAAGAATCTGCCATCAATCTCCATAACATGCATGCAATGCTTGAAAGCTTTAATTCAAGGCTTGAAAGCCCAGAAAACTTGATGGAACATCTTTACTCCAGGTGGAAATAGTTCAATGTAATGGTCTACACCGGGTTATCCATGGTAAAATTCCCAATGAACTACAGTTCTAGGGTTACTTGCTTGACATGCTGCAAACTATTGCAGTAGCAGAGTGTAAGATTCTTCCCAACCTCCCCATAATAGCTTGAATGCCTTGTCTCTTGCCCACCAAGTCTTTGCATACATAGGCATATAATTCAAACGATCATGCAACTCATACCTCAAGGACTTGATAAAAACATTTGGTTCATCTACTATGCTCGTTGTAAGCATCTGTGCTATGTACTCTGATGATAGTTATCGATGATTTGGGTTATCCCGAATTCGACCACATGTATGGGGGTGGTTTTCAATTTTCTAATAACTGAATAGTTCATCTCTTCTATCCTTAGATACACGTATCTTCCACTAGCATTGATCCTTGGCTTTTTTCTTATATTCCACGCTATAAGTACTTAGCCTAGATTCTTTAACGACGTACTCTCGACCCTCTACCATAACGTAAGCCTTTATATCCCGTATAGCTTTGTTTTTGGTTTTCCATATGTTGTCTTCCTTCAAAAGCCCCACAACAACTGCTAGCATAATTTTCATAACTCCATTGATCAGTATATACTATCAGGTCTATGTTTGCATCACGTACAGGAATGGGAAGTTGTGGATACCAAGGTGATTCTTCTATCTGGTCCAGCTGAAATCCCCCTCCCTTTTCTTCATTTTCCTCATCGTTCTCTTCTTCCTCGTCTGGTTCTTCTTCTGCCTCTTCTTCTTCTTCGTCATATTCCGAGTCCAAGTTATTGGTTGCATATAGAGTACTTGGGTCAAAGCCCAAGTTAGCTTCTTCATCCAGTTGGCTTTCTTGGACGGGAATTTGGTCATATTCCTCACGTGTTCTCTTCTCCACAAATATGTCCATTATTATTTCACTCGCGTCTACCCCATATAAATTGACTATAGTATGAACCATTTTGGCAACATGTCCTTCATGCTCAATAATCACTAGCCGGAATTTCCCTATAGCTATGGGACATCTAAATAGCAAATCATATTGTTCTTCATTATCATTCAAAAGAAATCTTTTCAACCACTTTTTGTCGTAACTGCTCGTACATTAACGTATTTTTGTGAAACTTCAACCTCGCTTTACATCCTCCTTCGTACTAAAAACTAGTAAGCCTACTTTCCTTAACTTCTCCATCGTACAATACTCTAATTTGAACAGTTTGCCAAGACATTTTAGATAGATCTACATACAAAAATTTATAAATATGTTTAAACAAGTCAAAATAAAAATCTACCCCTACTAAATTCAACAAGTCTAAATTACAAAATAACATAGAGTGGCTAATTAACTTTAAAAACAACTACCATTATTAATTAATTTTCGAATTTCAAAGTTCAAGATTATCGATAATTAATAATGATGGTTCAACAATTCAAAACTAACAACAACCATTATTAATCTAATATCAAGTTTCAACAATTACTATTAACAATAATTAATTATACTAATCTTTCCTAATTCACAAAATTAATAACAACAATTTAACCATTCAAAACTAAAAACAACTGATGTGTGTCTAAAATACGCATTAAACACATAGGATTTTGAGTTGTTTTTATACTTTTATCTTTAGTTCAATATTGTTTTAGTTATCTTTTGAGTTTTATGTGACTAATGGACTCTTTATACTAAATTATAGGAAAAAAGGCGAATTTGGAAAGGAATCTCGCATGAAGGAGGAGTCTAGCAGGGACAGCTGTCGTGGAGGGGCATTTTCGTCAGTTTCGGAGCCAAATTTGGAGAAGACTATCAGACCCAAAATTGAAGATCTTTCTTTCTTCTTTCCAACCATATAAAGAATGTACAAATCGGAGTCCGGAAGAGAAAGTTACGGCCAAAATACTGAAGTCTAATCTGGCAGGATATTATTGCGGGAATTTTGGGGCAAAATGAGAAATTGACTTTCCTGAAAAGTTTGGCCCTATTAGGTTTTTAGGTTTAGGAGGGTTATATAACCCTAGTAGCTCTCTCTCTCTCTCTTCTCTCCCCCATTCATCATATTTCTCATTCCGTAGATTAGGTTTTATTTTATTATGAGGAACTAATCCTCTTGGAGATTTGAGGAGGAACCCATGGTTGTGAGGATCTTGTTTATTTAATCTTATTTATTTTAGTATTTACTTATTGCTTGTTCTTAATCTTGTTCTTGAATGATTTACGGTCATGAATTTATTATAGGACTCACATGCCATCAATTTCTAATTAGCGGTTGCAGTTAGAAATTGAACTAGGAGCAAAGTTAACTCAGCGAAGAACGGTTGTTACCAAACTAATTGACTAGGAATAAGTAAGGCTAGTTTGTACATACCAAGGTTTTGAGTATAATTGCTAAGAGTAGGAACATCTGTTCTTAATGCTATTATCTTATAGTTGCCCTGGCGTATGAGATGATAAACAACTAGTTATGCCGGCTAGTTGATTATAGGATGTTAGTGGTCTCTTTGCGGTTGCGGGAGATTTACCCCTATTTGCTAAATGAATTAGATATTCTTAGTGATCTAGTGATCTACCACGTGGTCCGACCTTGAATCTACCTTTGTTTCTCATAAGTTTTGCATATATTT